>WUAW01007227.1:11730-27172 GCA_017165845.1 Thaumetopoea pityocampa | reverse complement strand
CTAAATGTAGTTTTATATTAGATATTACAAAATTAGGGGGGTGGTCTATACTTTTGTCGCGGACTGTATCATATAAATCGCGACTGCAGTAAGTGTTGCTAAGCCAACCATCGACATCAAGCATTGACAAATGCTGCCTATATATATAGGCTATATATACGACCTTCTCGAAAACAAACTGTTGAAATTTTCATGATTGATCTTTAACGCTTCAGCTTTTGGCTTCCATGGCTTCCATATTTTGTTTCATGACGCCCAACTAGTCCTTAGAAGGCCACGAGATCGTGCCCAAGAAGAGAATATTGTTTTATTGCGCACCAGTTTAGTATTATATTACAATTACGTACAGTGTACATAGGAAGGTCTTGTGGCAAACTGCTATTTCTTGTACACGGTCTTTATATGGACAGTTTAATAAACTTAATATGGTGTCAGGAACAATTCCTCAATAATACAGATTAAAATAAGAGCACCGTAAAAGAATAGTTATATAAAGGCATACTTTTACCGTACTCCAATGCCGCGTATTGGATGGTCAAATCGACTCAATCGACATTCCTAAAGTTTATCAGCCGCATTAACATTTCCTCGGATAAAAGAGTTACGTATGCAGTCATATTTACAACAGCGTCTTATCTTTTCTATTATAATGGCAGCATAAAATACACCGCACTACGTATACAATGTTGTTGTAAATGCTTTTTTTTTAAAATAGTAATGCAAATACCAGTGTAGCTAACTTCAAGTTTTGAATCATGGTAGTGACCTTTTTATGAGACGATTTTTCTTTTCAAATAAGAGTAATTTCACCTGTAAAATACAGCCTTTGAAATTTTCCCTGAAGGTAAGCGTTTGTTGGTACAAGGGGTCGAGCGTGCGGCGCGCAGTACTCGTCTTCGCCTTGGCGATGCAGCGCTTCCCACTCACGAGGTACACCTTGACGTACGGCGCGGGCAGTGTCCGGCTGCCCTGCCGGGCCTGCAGGCCACGAGCTCTTATCACCTCCACCTGGAACGAAGTTCTCCTCCTTAGTTGAAGTACACGTGTATACCGCCGGACATAGGCCTCTCAATAAATAAGGGATATGACCATAATCCTTGTCCTTAAATAAAAAATGTAATTTTTTGAACTTACCGTCACCTCTAGTGTAAAATTTTGTTGTAATTAGTTGATAATTCGACAAAAAATGTACACTCATGGATTTCGTAAGCTACCAAAAGGGATTCTACTCTACCACGAGTATGTTTTTCGGTGACAAGTAATTGTTATCGATTCACCGCCGCTGCCTGGTAGGAGCTTTCATGAGCAGACTTAGCAATCCCAAAGAGAAAAAACGCAGTATCATAGTTTACTTAAACTACAATTTGTAATAGGGATGTAGGTTCAAATATTAATATGAGACCAAGGACTATAAGCGATATCTTCAAGATAATACAAGGATTCAAGAAAATAATAGAATACCATGAAAATTTTCAACAGTTATAGATAAGTAATAAAATTACAAATGAATGTATTATTTCAAAGAAACAAAATGTTTAGAATTATTTGTGTACAGTGATCCACAATTCTGAAGACATTTTGCTCTATTATAGTTTCTGTACTTGTATACCTTGGCCTTCACGACCCTCATATATAAAACAAAATTAACCTCTAGGAATCCTTTTTGGTAGCACATAGACAGTTGCACGTCTCCCAATGTCGGTGCTCCGAGTAGTTGCCTGCCAACTAGTTGTCCCGGTCCTAAACCGTCAATGAAATCTGACAGACCACCACCTTCAGAAGAGCCAGAGCCTCTCATGCCAGGAGACCATCTAAAAGCAGATTTCAGTATTATTTTTAGTCATTAGATTTGATTTTAGTTGACGCAAAATTAATAGCGGAATTCGAATTTTGGGCTGCGCATAGCACACATTCGATCAGAGTGAACTATTATCGTATACGATACATATTGGTTTAAAGAAGTCAGTATAAAACCTAAGATACATTTTTAGCCTGTGCGAACTTTCTTAACTACAGTAGGGGCGTGTTTTGATGTGTACGGTATTTCGATTTACTGTAGTACGATAATAAAATGATGTTTAGATTACAGCAACTGTAACATTTTTGGCAAAAAATAAAACATGCTTTTATATAGAATATAAACTAAATTTTTAAAAGATAATCTTTAAAAATAGTGATAGAATATCGCACAACTTGCTATTCCGTAAGTGCTTTAATTATACCTTAAACAGAGCGCGCATCGCGTTGCAGCTATAATATTTATATCAGGGATTTTAGGTGGGTAACTATTATTATCATCATCAGTAGGTATATTGAAATACACAACTGTATTTAGACCTCCTTTATATAAAGGGAGATTTGTATATTAAATATTTGTATATTTCTGTAATATATTATATTAATTTTATTATGTTCGAGGAAACTATCATGATTATCATCAGTATATTGAAGTCTACGACTGTACATAGGTCTCCTTTACATAAAGGGACATTTGTCATTATCTTCAATATGTTCCTCGGACGATAGGATGCTGGTGCTGCCCCTTACCGCGACGAGTCCTTCAGCAAGATATTGCGGCGCTCTGGAAAAATTGGAGGGACGCAATTATTATGCCGCCGCCACGGCAAATAATAGCATCGCAGTCAAAATCCTTAAAAGTCAATCTTATTTTTATTTCACTGTATATCGTGGTCAACCATACTTCAGTAATAAAAAAAACAACACTTGTAAAAAAGTAAGTAAAATGTAAGTAATGAAAATTCAATTTATATACCAGAACATTACACAACTACAAAAGGAAGAGATTTAAAAAGAAATAAATAGGTACAACATTGATACAATAGTGAAAAGAGGGCGGTAGATTTTCGGATGCATCAGTCGGTATAGTTTAGGTAAATACGTGGATTCAAGGTTCTACGTTCTATCGAACATCTAAATAGTAGATGTACCTAATTTTCTTCAGGCGCTAGAAATGCTAGAGAATGGTCTGCATCTATATACAAGACAGGTAAAAACAATGCATAGTGAATAGATGAAACTATCGATTGAGATCTGATTTATTAAATATAAGTGTCCCAAAAGTGACGACAATTGGAATTTGTCGTTTCGTTTGTAAACTATTAATTGGACTCTTATTAATTAACCTAATGTAAGAACCTGTACAACATTAAGATGCGTGTGAAATTCCTTGCTAATATATTCCATATTTACGACATAGAAGTATACTTACGTAGCTATAATATTCATTGTAAAATAATCGACTGAAAGGGAGCGCATAAAATTACAGAAAATGGCGAGTGATACTTCGGTGACGCATGCATGATGGTTAATGTGTGGGTATGCGTGTACATTCATTAGAATAAAATAATTATTAAACGGATCAATACAAATGAGTGCAAACATCGAACACTTCAGGCAACATTTATCATACAATCACAGGCGTGCTCCACACATCTTGCCGACGGTTCGTCTCAACTTAATCTTCTGTCTGAAATTTACCGAAAAAATTGGCCGCGAACAGTGCCTAGACCGGCGATAAATAAATACAGCTGTCCAACGTATGTAAACGAGAGGGTGTGATACTTATGACAAGACAAGAGAAGACACGTGCGTGCTGAACAGAAAAGAGATTAAGTGATACACACCATTGTAATTATCGGATTCATGCTTTAACAACCCGAAAGCCACAAAGAGAGGGCAAAGTACGTAGAAGACGCGAGCAACATTGAGGCGCACATACAAATGGAAGACGGCAGGCAGCTCGCGAACCGCGGCAGCGGCCGACTTACGAGGATCCCTCCGAGCTAGATATGGAGACGAGGCTGGTGGCGCACACCTCGTGCGAGCGCTGGAACGTGGTGGTGGCGGGCCCCGAGCGCTTGCGGCGCGGCCCTGCGCTCGTGCCGCGCGTGGCCCGCGCTGCGCATCGCCGTCACACAAACGTTACGGATAATGCTACACACACTGCGATGCCTATGCATACTAGTGTACCATTACTTCATCAACGATTCGGTGTAAGAAACTTTAAAATAGATATAATAGATTTGTAGATATGGCTGATATATAAGCGTGACATTAGTCTATTTTACCATCAACGTCTAAGCGTATGTTACTTACAAACCATAACAAATCAATAATTTTCAGAAAGCCGTACTTTAAAAAATAGTTTTGCATTGGTTTCAGGAATACTATTTCCAAAAATATTTAAGCTTGAAATTTTTGCTAAGTTGTTAATAGTACGTAAGTCCTTTTCAAATTATTAACCTATTATTACGGCCCTGTGTTTGCTCAGCTAATACGAGTATTTACGAATTATTCACAGGCGCGGATTTAGGATTTCGTTGGATAAAATGTAAATTGCTAGGTATGTTGAAAAGCATAGGCGGAGAGAACGAAAACACCAATCTACGTACATTTTTTTCTGTTAGTTCGTTTGCTTTTATGATACTCAGTCTCGCGTTATAGTATTTTTTCACATTTACCAGTCAAAGCTCTACAACAGCTAGCGACAGTAAAAGCGATGTTGCACAAGCTATTTTCCGCAATATTTAATGCAGAATTGTCTTCTCTTTCATGTCTTAGACGCTTGCCTACGACGTGACGCGTACAATCTACCGCCCCGACGTGTCCAGTATTGTGTCAATGTCGGGCGTGCCGAGCACCGCGAACCTGTCTTCGTCATTCTCACTGGAGGCGGATGAGGCTCGTGACACGCCGCCTATGCCGCCCCGCATTTCGCCAGGTACCACTTCTTCGCTGCGTTGTACCGTAAACGAATTTTTTCCACGTTTACCGAAACCTAATCTCCGTTTTCGTCCTGTGATTGTTTTAAAATAAATTTTAAAGTTTTCTAAATATAATAATATTATACATATTTTACGCTGTGGTTTTATTTGACTAAATCTAGTGTCTCAATAAGCTACCTCTTGTAATAGAGAGTGTGGTTATCCATTTTTAGTGATCGTAGTTATGAATAACCAACCTGTTGCTGAAAGTTGTGAAGTAGAGTTACTTTTTTTGCCCATTCCCGGACCGAAGTAGTCTCGGGGCTCCGCCTTTAACAGTGCGTCGTCGTTTGTCTGCTCCAGTTCGCTCGGTCCCAGCGCAGTGTCGCTGAGACTGCCATCTTTATTAATTGTAACGTTTTAAATTAACCGTAGTACTAATTTTATATATAAAAAAACTGGTATACACTAGTCAAAATGGTCTATGGGTATTGTAGGTATATAGAACTACCGTGGATTCGTTGTGCATAGATCTTAGTTGTGTTATAACGTCCGATTGAGTCATCTGTCTTACTATATTTCATTATTTTTATAGCTGTGCCGTATTATTGCTCCATTTTGGAGTGCAAAAATAATAGTAGAAAAAAACTTAATAATGGAGGGGTTTCGTACCGACGGGAAATACGATTTTATATATTTTTATAAAAACTTGTATATTTTCATATCAATAAAAAATTTAATAGAAATTAATGCTAAAACCATCCTTATTACTCAAGAATAAAATTTACTTTGGAGTGAGTGCATCATTCAGAATTTCTATTATTATTATTTATATTATTCGCTATTAGAGTGACTAGGCAAGTCGCGCACTGGTTTTATCGATTTGAATTACTATAACAATATACTTAAGCACAAAATGGTGATAATTCAGTGGTAACAGAACTTAACTAAGTTTAGTCTCTACCTATCTTTTTCTAATGACAAACACCAAAACGAGACAGCTACAATTTTGGAATTCCTGACCTTGCCACGCTAGCCTCAAGGTCTGCTTTTTTTCAGGGGATGATTTGACTGACTGCTGTCTAACGTCATCCCCGTAGCCCGTACTATCCCTGCGACGACTAGTGTCCTTCTGACACTAATCGATTTACTACGAGATTATGTTCAGCTGTATATATATACAGCTGAACATAATCTCGTCCTTCGTACAACGTAAAACTAAACTTCGTAAAACGTAATATCAGCCTTGTCATATGACAAGGCTGATATGATGAAGATGACGACGATTTGTATGACCTGCCTAATTATAAAAATAATATAAATATTTATTTCATTTGTCCTGTTTTTCTATTTACTTCACGCGTGGCAAATTCTGCTATCGATATCGGTAAGCATTCAGTGTGCTACTGCACAGGTCGAGTAGCGGTATATAACGGGTTTTCCGTTGATAAGGATAGGTACGTTATAATAATCAACCTTTTGTTTAAGTAACTAGGATCATAATCGCGTTCACTGAAAAGTGCCGCCATCTATTATAGAGTAGCGGAACCAACCCTAGCGATGAACAGCGGTACGTACGACGAAATTATCAAACTTTTGGCTAGCAAAATAGGTTCATAACTTCGATCACTAGAGAAGGGCGTGCCATCTATTACAGACTAGTGAAATTCATAGCTGCACCCATGATTATCGTTCAACAATATCAGCTGTAGGGTCAGTGGTGTAGCTAGGTGGACAAGGGCTCCGGTACATAGAGAAAGGATCGGGCCCTCACCCTTTTTCCACATAGCTTAAACTTATGTTAGCCTTCAAACTTATAGATAGGGATAAGAATACGGTACAATGAGTTGAACTTATCCCTAGTAGGGTAAACCCATACGTTGTCTCTATGAAGGGTAGAATCTCTATGTGTTTAATAGAAGAAAATGGGAGTAAATAAATAACGACGCACACGACACTATAAAATATTTGCTCCTCTCTTTTCAAAGCTTAGGTTAGGGAACCCTCTGAGCTTCAGGGCCCTGGTGCACTGCACCACCTGGCCCCACGATAGCTACGCCACTGTGTACACATAGATAACATGAATCTTAACGTGAAATTCACTATAGTTCCGTAATTGTTCTAATCCCTTGACCACTTTGACTGGTGTAGGTATTTGCTATTTACCTGCTTTTTCATCGGGCGGAACATCGGCGTTGCTTAAGCTTCGTGTAAATTGACCGCGTCGGGATTCGCGTCGCTCCAGTGGTCGTTGCTGGTTGTTGCTGGATCCATTCTCGCGGCCGCCGTAATCATTACTATTTTTTGAATGCAGCCGGGACGCAGAATTGTCATATTTTTCCGGAGCAGTTTTTGTCGACGATTTGTCATTGAGGTTCACATTTAGTTGCGATATCGATTGTAATGATGTCCGCGGAGTTAATTTTTCCAATGTTGTGGATTTCATCATCGTGTCATGAGAGTTTTGAGGAATGTCATCAGGTGGCAGATGAGAGGCGGCGGGAGTGAACGCACGAAGAGGCGAGCCGATGTTCGGGGGAGAGAGAGCAATACATACAGAATTAGCCACAATACTGAATTCTTGTTCTAAATGATCAACCGTAGCTAACGAATATGATCGGGGCCGAGCTTTCTTAATAATTGATGGTAAAGGTTTTTTCAAAGATATATCTATTGAGGATTGAGGTAAAAGGAAATTAGGGCAGCGGTATTCTTGAAAAGTAGGGACCTCGTTAATGCTAACAGTATTGCCGTACTTCTTATTCTTGGATTTATTTCCTTTGGTATCTGTCGGTATGTCTATTGATTTAACGCTTGAAGTTTTACTCATCTTCTTAAACATATTTTTTATTTGATCGGGCGTCGATAAGAGCATAGGCGAGTTTTTAAATATTACTAGAGAATCAGAATTTCGTCTACGATTTCTATTTGAGTTTTGAATAAAGTCTAGTTTCAGAGAGTTATCAATTTTGGGACTCTCAAATGTTTCATTTGTTTCGCATAAGTCAGTCAAGTTTGTTTTACTAGAACTTATTTTCTCATAATTAGTTTTTAAATCAAGGGACAAATACTTTTTGCGAATTATTTGAACCATTTTTGGATTCAATTCTGAATTTTGTGATATATTTTTGGTTGATTTTTGACATAGTTTTGGTTTGTTTTCATTATATTTTGTGGTGTCGGTTCCGGAACCCGTTTGTTTTTCAATAGTATAGTGAATTGTGGTATTTGTATCAGTACCTCCAGTATCGTGTTCTTTGCACTGTGAACTAATATCATCTTGTATCACATTTGTAGGATTACTATAACATGTGTCTGGGATTGATTTGTATTGAATATTTTTGGTTAATTTATTTGATGGAGTATGAGGAATAGATCTCATTTGTGAATTACTTAAACCGGCTATATCAGGAAGTTTTCGTCTGGGTAACTGTGACTGGTAATCATCAAAATTAATGGGTCTTGTAGAATAACATAACACTGAATCTGGTTGAATTTGTATATTTTCTTGCTTACAAGAATTTGTTTGTACTTTTTGTCGAAATGGCACTGAGCCGTAATATATGTTTGTTGGTAAAATTGTTTGGTCTCTGTGTAATGACAAACTTTTTACACACGTACCGGAGTTCGTAATACAGGGCAATGCTATTTGGCATATGTAATCTTTATTGTTTTCAGTTATTTTGTAAGTGTTGCTGTATATCGGATATTCTGGGCAACTGTGACTACGTTCGTAAGCATATCGGTAGGAATTTTCTCGGATGCAGGAGCCCGTAGAACAGCTGCGCCCAAATAAACGACGAACGCGACGGTTTGAACGCGTGCGATGCACCGCCGCTGGTACGAGTTGAGTCTCGCAACGTCGGACCCGCCGACGAACCACGCGCTCCACATCCGATGGAATACAGACGTACGGCAATAAACGATGAGAACTACGATTGGTACGGGGACATTTATGAGGGAATTCCGGGATAGGAGTAGCACTATCGCAAGAAGAAGATGTACTATGTGGAGGAAGTATTCTCCTTCGGCTGTAAAGTTATGTGAACAGTAACTTAAAGCATTCAGTTATTTTATAAGTAGGTTTATATGTAAATAGTTTTATTTTTTAAGAAGTGAGAGAGACTTACCTAAGCATACGCGTTGGTCGCGGTCGTTCGGACTGTGTGCTGAAAGCGCTGGAAGTGACGGAAGCGACGGACTCCAAGTCGGAGTCTGCGGCTGCGGCATCTGGGGATAATCTTCGGCGCGGTGCCCATCCACCTCCGCTGCGTGCTGCCAGTTCAGAGTCCGATAAACCCGCATAGTGTCGCTCCCATCCTGCATTACCACAATAGTGTATAGTTTCTGCGAGTCCTTTATATTAGAAATACTATAGTAAATCTATTGTGCGTCTATGATAAACTACTTGATGTCTTATGTGATGAGAATAATTTAAACCAGCTGAATTAGATGATGGCTATTTTATAGTAGGTACTTGTTCACTGGTCTAAATGGTCTAGGTATATTGTTACAAGGTATAATGTGGTATTGTATCTGCATATCATCAAACATGCTTGACACTCCATGTGTCCACACAAGCTCATGTCATAAATCATGTCGCATTTCAAATTTTGAAAAATCCATAAAACAATAAAGCAATCATAGGTATTTAATAGTGATGGCTTTTCGGGTTTTAGTGCAGACAGTTAGAGAAAAGTGGCTAAAACGGATAAGCTAACGATAAAAGCCCGAAATCTTAGTTTTCACCGATTATAATAACAAATTTGGTTTCATTTGATAGGAGTTATGTTTGATGGTACAGTCATTCCTTTTACTAAGGATCTAAAAAATCTGGGCTTGATTGATGGGCTGGGTTGATTACGCAGATTGCGTAACTTTCTGCCTACAGCCACTAAGACTGCTTTCCTGACTTGATCCTTGACTATGCTAACGTTTGCTATTTTGATCTACTAGAGGACCAACTTGATAAACTTGAGCACCTTCAAAATTTTTGCATTAGGTTTATATATGGGTTGCGCAAATATGACCACCTTTCTGAATTTCGCTCTAAGCTCAAGTGGCTACCCATCCGCTTACGCCGGAAAGCTCACATACTTTCTCTTTTGTATAATATCCTCTTCATCCCTTCTACTCCTCTTTACCTCAAGTAACGTTTTCTCTCTTATGTGAAAAGCGTTAAAGAATTCTGAGATCATCGGAGAACTTAGCTGAATGTACCGGACATCCTACAAGATTTTACGATCAGTTCTTTGCGACCCAGGCTGCCCGGTTGTGGAATGCTCTGTCACTCCCAGTAAGACAAGCTAAATCACTGGTCATCTTTAAAAATATGGTGAAAAATCACTATCTCTCATTACTTAATAGTATTATGTTTCTTTATTTAATATTATTAATATTATAAGTATCCTATAGCGTTATTGTTTTATATGTTAATTCTGCGCGCACTATCTACTGCCCTTTTCATTAGATTTTCTTTCCCTATTTAAGAGGTTGCCTGGAAGAAATTGCGTCTTCCCGATAAGGCCGCCTTTGTGCACATTTTATGTTATTGTATTAATTGTTTGTCCTATTTTAATGTGTCTGCAATAAAGTTTATTCTATTTTTTACTTTTTAGCTCTATTAACTATCGTATAAAAGCGAGTTTTTTAGTTTTTTAAACTATAATTTATTTTTCATTTTTTTAGTTCGATTAAAATTATTAAATTATTTATTATAAAACAAAATTATTAGATTATTCTATTGTCATCGATCCTTGATACGTGTGCAAAATTTCAAATTAATCTGACCTTTTAAAGTGGGTAAAGATCGAATTCAAAGATTCCGTTACATACATACAGGTGAAGCTAATAAAAGCGTGTTAATATTACGTAGCCCTTACAATTGCAATAAAATGCATAGGCTTTTGTCGTGAGTGCTTGTCGGCTGGGGTGTTGTAAGTGTAACAAGGATAACACGGGTGACAGGTAGTTGGGACAGGGTGTGCGTGTATTGACCTTGGGGCGTGCTGCGGTACGTGAGTGTGGCGCCAATGTGGTGCGGTCCGATCCACTTACGTTCCTCGAGGTCCGCAGACACTTGCGCGCGCACCGCCCTCTGCCCACTCTGGCGTGCAAAATATATTATTAGATTTCTCAAATTTTTACAACTACTCATAATAACAACGTTTATATCTAGTACCTACCTGGTGTGGTATTTGTGGTAGTTGTCGTTTTTTAGGGCTTGTGGTGGGCGTGGCAGTGGCCGATCGAGACTGAAATCGCGGTGCGTACGCGTGCGTCGGTAATCTTGAGCCGTCGCCTCGGTCTTCGTTCACTGTAACACCATCCGTATACCTCTTCCAACCCCAGAAGCATCAACCAACATTTATGTTGAACAGACATGCTACAATGTGTCAGCCAAGAGTTATAGAAGAATTGAAACGAAATTGGCGAATTACGAAGGTTGCCTACTGGAAATATATATAATTAGGGTATCAGATGTAAAACCATGCGGATAATACACATGAACCGTCGTGTCGTAAACAGCGGTCTAACTTTAGTATCAGGTTTAAACATTTTTCTAAATTGATTTACAGTTCAAACTATGTTTACTAAGGTTATACCGTATTTTATACGACGGGGAATGCTTCAACCTCCAAGTGCGCTGTACTCGCAATAGCATAAGTAATATGCCGTTGTTCTAATGCATTATATTCCAGTTGCCACAATGTGGGTACAGTGCACTTAAATTACGTAAAAATGGACAGCGTGCTCATATCGGATAAACAGGAACGAGGGTAATGAAAGATGCGTGAAATAAAAGTGGAATAGATATAGGTGGTGAAAACAGTAAGTGGCAGTAAAGTGGTGATGAACGGACGCGACGAGAGAACGTGCGTGTTTCGACAGTGTTCCGTGCGGGGTCGGTGCCCGCTGTCATCTCGACCGACGTCCACGGACCAATCGAAAACGAGTTTGGAATGGTGGAGGATCAGTTCCGTGATCCGATTGGTGGGTAGAGTCAGGTGGGCGCCGGTGCGGCACCTGTGTAGCGCCACGCGTCCCGGTCCGCGGGCGGCGACAGAGAGCGGCGCGGGGACTTGCTGCGCGCGCGCTGCGGCCTCGCCACGCCGGCCGCCGACTGGGAGCGCGCCACGCCGTAGCCGCAGTTCTGTACGACCGTGTAACACTTAATGTACCTTCGAGTTGATAGTATATCTCAGTACACTGCAGCTATAGTTACCATTCTATGCCGCGGGTTGAAAACCCAGAGCACACGCTCTGGGCCCCAATGACGAGGAGGGATCTACATATGTACAACCATTCAAAATATTTTAAATTTATGGCAATAAATAGGATGCTCTGTGTATTTTAACTTTATTGCAACCTAAGCAGAGAATGCATCTGAGTGACGGATTCTGGGGAGACCTACTGCCCTCTGGGGCTTTTTGTAAACCCTTTGCTCGTAGCGTGTACGCCACAAACAACACGCTGTCGATTATAATTTATATTTACCATTATTTGGATACCGTTATTTCATATAAGTTAACAAAATGGTCGCCATCACGTCAGTGCTCTGAAGACGCTATAACCATAGCAGCGGATGTTAGCTACGTATAAGGTATTTAGAGTAACAGACAAGTGCCTGTCACTCAACACTATGCAGTGTATATGGGCTTTGGGAAGATTTTCTTAAAGGGAAGCCGGTGGGAATCGACATATAAGCATGCCTTGCCATTATACCCTGTTCATAACGAGTGAAGGGGCTTACCCTTTCCTTTGTCATGCCGGTGGCGCGCACCAGGCCTGCCGGCGACGTATCACGTCGACTGCATCGCGCCCCCTCCATGTCTATTCGCTGCAACATATGTCGCTATTAAACCTTAAATACTTCGGTAATGGCATTTCAAGTTCAATAATATACCTATATAATAAAAGTTAGAAAAATTAAGTAGAGTGGGTGGTGGCTGGTGCACAGTGTTCCTAGTACCTCTATATTAAGTCATTATTGTTGCATCATTATTTATCATTGCCCGTGGAAATTCCACAGCTGGACATAAAACGGACGGATTTGTCATAATCTCCGCGCTTACCAGGCGTCTTGGAGAACGCAGTAGATTTTGATTGAATAACAAGATGCTGCCCATTATTCTGATACGTCTTTTAGCTGGTTCTCACAGCATCCAGGGGAAGAGATGGAGTGACGCTATTATTGTGCCGGCGCCACGCAGCAATATATTCTGGTATAACGAGATATAACCCCAATCGATTCTCCTCGACTTTACAGTGCGTAACCACCAACTTGCCTGAAAGGCGACTGTATCGGCTGTGTGTATTACCTCGTGACTAGAGCTGGACGCGAGGCTCGACAGCGAGTGGTGGCGGCGGAGGTCGCACTCACTCGGTGTGTCAGAATCCGATAGTCTCGAGGTCGAGGTTGAAGGTGGTGACAGGTGCTCTCCATCTGCCTCTTCCTCGCGATATCTCTATAAAAGGATGTTAATTTGAAAGACCTGTTAATTTGAAGATGTGTTTCCTACCCTCATGGGGTAACGGCGAGACCATACATCTTCTACTTGGCGTTATTAATCCCGGCCGTAGCGCCAGAGTCCGCCTTCTAACAAATCAAATAGAATTTTAGTATTTATATTTTTTAATGTTCTAACAAGTAGATAAATCACTACTTACGCTAAATCCAATAAAATCTTCGTGTGGCTTTAGGGTGTACCAGTTGGGTTCATTGTTCATCATAACGTTATCTAAATCCAAAAGGACTTCCCCGAGGAAATCGTTCGGGCCGTGCCGATTTAAATCCCACACGGTAACCTGCAACAATTGTTAAATTATAATAACTTTGAAAAGATTGCTTTCCTATAATATATTTATTTTCACTTCATACACTACATGCATGTAAAAGCAGACTTAATGCCAGGGGCATTTTCTGTCAGTCAAATTTTGGATATTGCAGAGATACCGAAGCAGATGCAGCAGCAAAGAAATCTAGGGTACACGAGAATGTAATATAAATATAAAATCAAAATATATACTAATAAATACGCACTAATAAATACATACTAATAAATATAGAAACGACCTAAGTTATTGTGATGATTCTCCTACGGAAGGAAAACCTGAGAATAAAATATATTTAAATATTGTAATACATTGATACTTGTAGCAAAATTTTGGAATGATCTTCGATATACAGAGATGTATTATGGCTTTCTAGAACTAACATAATATATGTATTCTGTGATAGTATAAGTAAAGAGTTAATTTTAAGATCACAAAAGTGACTGGACGCAATGAGCGGGTGGTCCATCCAAAGCAGCCTTCGTGAAGGAGTGCGATATATTGGTGGGCCGCACATGTCTCCATCACAGATATCATATCGAGGTGTCGGGGAACTGAGTTCAATGTTTTACTGAGAACTGCTTGGAAGAGCGAGGCACGCCGCGCCTTTAGCGTACCAGAGAAGTCTTAGTAAATTCTCGAAGTCCTATACATGTGTCGATGTAAGGGGTTTTTAATCAGTAGGAATTTCACATGCATCGCAAGGCGCGAGGGCGTTTCTTTGACATAGATTGTGCAGGATTTTCTTCACGATAAAGAGAGAATCCAAAATGAGACCAATTTTAAAATGTTTTACTAATATTGTAGTCTCTTAGAACTGAATTTAACAGATAAAAGCAAGAAAGAACTTACAAATGGAAACTTTAGTTATTTACGTAACGGACAATAATTATGGTAGCAATAAGTGCTCTGTCATAATAGCAGGTATGACTTGTATGGTATAACTCACTACATCTCTTCCCGATGTACCGTGTAAGGAATGCACAGGATTAACGGACAGCGACATTATTAATCATCGCCATCGACCGACCCACCGTCCCGCTGCAGGGCGCGTGTCTCCTCTCAGAGTGAGAGGGGTAGGCTGTACCCACCGCGCCGGGCTAGTGCGGGCTGGCAGACTTCACACGCTGTCAATAAAAACTATCCTCACGATATATTCCTTCACCATTGAAGCAAGTGATAATTAATTATTAAATTATCGTTTTGATTTCGAAAAATCAGAGATGCATGGATAAATTCGAAGTCGAGATCTAAGACTTGACATACGTAGCTGATTATAACTGTTTCATTATTACTGCTAATAAATTAATGCTTCTACTCCGATCTCCTAGACGCCTGTCAAGGGTGGAAATTATAGTTTTTAGCCCCTTTTAACGGGGAGGCTTATGACCAACTATGGACTTGAATAGGTTAATATTGATAAAAATAATATTTGCCAGCATCAAACCCACCTCTAAAGTTCTTTTTTTAATGTCCGTGATCCGAATGCCACAATACACGAAGGTCTGGTTCCACCGCGGTTCCAAGGTGTTGGCCAAAGTTTTGGTTCGGCGTTTGCTTTTCTCGCTTTTATCGGGAAGCAGAAATATCTTGGCGTAGGGGCACCGCGATGATCCGTCAGCTCTCGGACTCAGTCCACTGGCTGATACCACTGTCACCAGCAGTTGCAGAGCGCTGATATCGACGTATATTTTCAGCTGATCGAAATTAAATACAATAGAACAAACATTTTCATAAATCAACAAATTTTGTATAATGTAGATTTCAAGAAGTTTATTTTACTATGATTAATTGTAAAGCCGTTGCCGTGTGGTGACGGCTTTAGAATACAATTGTCACCACCCCTTCACTTCTCAGGGAGTCGTAAGAGGCGACTAAGGGAC
>WUAW01007224.1:14601-27962 GCA_017165845.1 Thaumetopoea pityocampa | reverse complement strand
CCATTAATATACCATTTTTTGTATAATATATATATATATATATATATATATATATATATAAGAATTATAGTTTTTAGTTTTTATGTATATTTTATGAAAAAATGTTTCAATAAAGATATATGGATAATAATAATAATAATAGCCAATACTTATACTTCTTCTTCACATTTCCTTAAAGTTTTCTCATTAAAGATGATCACTTTTTCGGTGTCATTTAAACAAATAATGCAAACTAATTTATCGTTATAATAAAAATAATAGTGAATAATAAACAATTAAAACATGCAAGTAATAACACGTGGCTCACGACAACATTATACTATATGACTGAGATGAGATTGTTCCTTACTCCGAAGTTGTTACTGAGAGTGCGCTTGGGTGCTGCGTGTCACGTGTTCTTGCGAGAGCCAATCATGTCTCAGCAACTATGAGCGAGAGGTACAGCCGATATAGGCTCTCTCTCGCACCTCAAGTTATACATAGTGCTGTTCACCCGCACTTATGTAAAATGTTTTTAGTCGTCTGGCAGTTAAGAAATTCCATTAAATTGATCTGACTTTTTGGGATTATTTGTTTTTAAGTACCTAGATACTCTCCCAAAGTGCCTCAAAAACATTTTTTGCATTTATTTAAAAAACCATTTTGCAATAGTCTGGTTAATATTTAGACCCGACTAATTAATCTGGCTTTTTTATTTTTTTATTTCTTAAGTATTCAACTTAAAGATATAAAAATTTCAAAATGCCTCAAAAACCTTTTTTTTTAATGAAAAAATTTCCCCTTTAAAAAATTCAAGGATCGGTAGGGTGCGCTACCCTTCTGCCAGACCTTGACTATCTTACTTAGGGGTCCTTTAGGGACAATTACAATTTTTTTTATTGTGCCTCAAGAACCTACCCAAAATTATTCACCAGCTCTCCAACTATAACGGAAAACCGACATTCACGCAGGCGGAGCCGCGAGTCAAAGCTAATCTGAGATAAGGATTGATGTTAGCACACACATCTAAGCCACTTTAGGTGTTTAAAATGAAATAAAGAAACGCACAAACACGTACGCACGTACGCACTCTTATATAAATATTATTTATGCTGCGTTCACTAACCAAACAAACAAACGAGTACACTATTTGTGAAAACAATACAGTATTCATTTGTTTTAGACAGTCATGTAAAAAGTATAATATTATACATAAATAATTATAATATTCAATAAGTACTTACTACTACTAATGGTAAATTTTCCTCAGCGTTTCCTCCTTCATCCTCAGAAGGTGTCAATTCATTTATTAGGTCAGAAGCAACGGCAGGTTGACAAGACTCGGCCTCAGGGGTGTGTTCCAATATCCTATCACTTTTAGTTTCTCTGTTAGACTTTACTTTCGTTTTTGTTTCTTTTAGATAAGATAATCTGTTCAGTGTATTTAAGTTTGTCAACCTGTAAGTAACGAAAACAACAGCGAATTTAATTTTATATACAATAAAAGATTTGTTCAGCTTTCTTTCATTTATTCGGTCTTATTAATCCTGGCTATGTGGTCAGGAGTCACTTAATGGCCTTTATTCACAACCTTTATTAATAAGATGGAATTTTAGCTGCTTTACCGAGTATTTCAATAACTATTATGATGGAACATTATCCCTCTATCTTTAATTTGATAGATTAAATAATTAAAGTTAGTGAATAATTGCAGTTAATTCTATTTAATTGAACATTTAATTTATTAAATTTAATTGCAACAAATATGAGGCTTAATTATTATTTCTTATTATAAATAACACTTCATTACATTTATTTAATCAGAATAAAATATCTTAATTGTTATCATAAATTAAATCGAAATGTTGGTCATCATCAGACCAGTATTATAGTATTATGATAATTATTGCAGATTGACCTTTACAAGACACCTCCATCAGCTTCCCATCATGGAGATAGTCATTAATATCTTGGATGGATTAGATTTGGAGTAACCAAGAATAACAACATCAGCAATCAAAGAAAAATGATTTTTGATTTTAATTATAGAAACAAAGATTAAAATTATAGTTAACGGTTAATAAATATATTTAATAAAATATAACTACAATTTTATTTGCTCTCATAATCTGTAATTACAACTATTTATTGTATAAATGGTAATTGTTTTGGTCATAAATATTATACATACCATTTGCTGTAAAATTATAACAATTTTAATGTATTATGTAACCACACATTTCGATACAAGAGTGATGATCTAAGATTTTGATCAGATGATATTCTAATTGCAACATACATATGTATAATATCTGATGACAAATATCAAAAATATTTTCCATGTAAAAATGATACAGAAATATTCTGTAAGAAGAAATAATAATTACCTGTCAACTTCTTCATCCTCTTTAGTTTTATTTGTTATAACTTGGTATCGAAAATATGTTTCTACAAAAGATTCTGGTAATTTTTCCAAACTAACACAAGCTGTTTGATATAATTTAGAATCATTTTTATTGACAGGATAACAATTCCAGCCATGGCGGTCTATGAATGTACACGTCTCTTTTGTGATTTCGGTTTTTTTGGAAGAAAAATTTAGAGACTCATTCTCCACTCTTTTGTGAGTTTTGGGTTCATTATTCACAAATATAGGCATTGCAGGTTCACATTCTAGAAGTTCCACGGGCTCATTTGGTTTAAATATAGGAGAGATTGCCTCTCCTCTGTTGTTTGTGGAATTACTTTTTCGTTGTTGAATCGCTTGGGGCGCATCTTTCTCAACATTTGGAACAATTTTATCATAAACATATTTCATTAATTTTTGGTAGCTTGCAGTTTCATTTTGGTCAATAGCAGTAAAACCAGGGAAGTTTTCGGTAATATCATCAGCAATAATTTCTGTAGAATCAACATTGTTGCATTGTATTTCAGTGTCTGAAACGTTTTTAGTTTGTGTTGCTATTGGTTTTTCACTAATTTCCTTTTTATTCCTTAAAACCCTAGACATGTTTTCAGTTTCACTTTCAGAAGATTCATCTTTTTTCTCTTCTTGTCTTATCCTATCTCGCATTCGTCTCGTTAATGTAGCAACATCAGCATTTGACACTTTATCTTTAGTAGATATAGAAACATTTTTATTTGTTCTTCTAATCTTGGACTTACGTTTTTCAATTTTTTTTTTACTAGGTGCTTTTTTATTTTTAGAGCTTTCGTCGGAACTACTTTCCATGAGACTTCCTTTAGCATTTTCAATAGGTAAAGGTTCGTATGTTTGAGGAATTAGTAAGCCCATGTCATCATTATCTTCATCAAAATCTGGTTCATGTTGTCTATGAATTCGTGATGAACTTTGGCTAAAGATATCATCACTGGAATTTTCACCAGCATACATCAACTTATTTGAATGAACAAAGTTTTCAAAAGCATCAATGTCATAACTATTACTATTTTGTCTTTGTATTACATGTGGATTTAAATCATCTACAACTTCGGGTTTAATGTCATCAAAATCGGGTATAATAGTCATTTCATCAAGACCAGTAGTGAGTTCTGTTTTCACAACTGCTAATGTTTCAATTTGTTCTTCGAGAGGTTCTAACTTTATCTTTATGATCGACTTATTTACGGCATTTGAATTTTCACCAATTTTACTGGAATCTGAGTAAGATCTGAAACCTTGCAACTGTACTTGAGATACCCAATTTGTTTCAGTTAATGCAGCCTCTAGTGGATTTTCAAGATGATGGTCGACATTACTATCATCATAAACTTGGGAATCCTCATTCTCAAAATCATTGACATAATCAGAGTTATCTTGATTATCATTGGATTTTTCTAGGTTAAGGAATGCTTCTTCTGATAAAGTGTTAACACTGTTTATAGTTAAGCCACCAATCGGAATCTCATCGCCAATACTGTTTCCTGACCTTTTATTTAGCAATAATTTAATATTCTCAAAAGCTATATGCTTCAAAGTATTAGGTACAAATATCTGCATATGATTTTTATTGGCATTATATTGTATAAATTGAATTGCCTCCACACATAATGAAAAAAGTGACTTGATTTCATTTTTAGTAGAATCAGTTGTTGGTGAAATATTTTTTGACACATTTAAACTATTATCATAATTAGAATTTGTTTGATTATTAGTGTGTATTACTTGATTTGTTTCATTTAAATTAAAATATAAGTTAAATATTGCTCTATAACATAGATTTTTCAGAGTAAATGCAGTTATTGGTGCATTACTACAAGCCATCCTCTTAGTTGATGTTAATTCTGGATCCAGTTTGATGATTGATTTATAAGTCAAGGCTCTCAAACAAATGCTCAGTAACTTCTGTGGCTGCTTTTTCCCAACTGTAAGTAGATCGCTTTGATGGTGATTTATTTCTTTCAAACGATTTAATAAAAGTAGATTTTTTAATATTTGTAAACATAATCTAGAGAGTGGCTCTGGACTTGCAGTCATAGGTACTGATTTAATAATATTTAAATTATTTGTTACATGGATACTATTTCTGGCAGCTGCATTTGTTACATCAAATCCATCACTGGCAGAACAATTATCACCAATGTTAACTTCAGCAGATTTAACAACAAAATAGTTACACACAGTTTCTCTGTTTACAACACGCCATTCAGTGGATAGGAAAGGAGCGCATATATTCAATGCTCTTTGTCGGTAGTAGTTTTTGAAAAAATCACTTACCATTTCTGTTGTAACAAAAGTATCAGGTGGTTTTTTATTTCGGCTGTCCTGGGCTAAAAAAGACTGTGTGGGTTTAACTTTTTTTACCATCACTGTATCATTAATCCATACTGTGTGTCTTCCTTTAATGTTAATTTTTTTTTGAGAAGTACTTTGTGTTTCATTTGGTTTTTTAGCAATTTTAATTGACAGCTCTTTATTAAGAAAAACTGTTTTCGGATTAAATTTTGGTTTTTCTCGAGATTTTTTAGAAGGGGCAATCTCCTCTACAAACTCACAGTCACTATCACTACCATCATTAGGCTTTCCAGATAGCTCTTTAGGTTTTTCTCTACAAGAGGCTAAATTATTATTTTCGAGAAATTGCTCATATTGCTTAGCTAAATCCTCTTCCATCTGCATGAGATTATGTTTGGCTAGTTTGAATAATAAAAATGATTTTTTTACACAATAATCCATTTTAAATGTATCAGTGACATGTTCAGTGTGTATCTTCTTTTTGATAAAATCTTCAGACTTTTGTGTCATTAATTGGCCTAATTCAGCTGTGGTCTGAACAATGCAATTCAAAAAACTGCAAGCCTTTTCAGACTGTTCTTTTGTCAAATTAATGTTTTCTTTCATAGGGATATCGAATGGTGTTGTAGTTTGTATAGCAGTGGATGCAGTGATAACTGACTGTGTTTGACAAGATATTTCTGTTGTCTGTTTTGCTTCTGGAACAATAACAGGTATTTCCAGAGGAGCGACATTATTCTCTGAAGACTCAGTAGATGAAACTTTCTTAATTTTCAAATCCTTTCCTTGAATTTTTTTAGCTAGGAAATTTTCAAATTCACTGCTAGAACCCCATGTTTGTAAAGGTTTCGCAGAATCATCACCTGTAGTTATCACTGATGACTGTAAAACTTCTTCAATATCATCAACTTGTTGACTATCTAAAGATTTGTCACTTTTCTTTCCTCTTTTACGAGGTGAATTATTTTCAGATTTCTTACATATTTTTTTCTTTTTCTGTTTCTTAGATTTATCACTTAACTCACTGTCAGATGTGTCAATGTTTTTTCCTTTTTTTGATCGTGGATGATACTCATCATCAGAATAATATCTATTTCCTTTTCTATAATTCTTGGATTCATCATCTGATGATTCAACATTAGCAAAGGGATCTTCATCAGAGCCTTCATCATAGTGTAACATTTGTTTGACTTTTCTTCTAACGGGTCTTTTAGTCAAGTCTTCTGTTAGGAGTGATTGGTCAGTATTAGTTTCATCATTTCGTACTATACTGTCAATATTGTATTCAAAGTCAGACATAATTGGCATTTTAGTATTTCGTTTAACAGGAACTTCATTTTCATTATTCTTTAAGGGTGTACTATTATTAATAGTATCATTTTGTTCTATTGACTCTGGCTGTGTTTGATAGGTTTCTTTTAATTTACTCAAACACATATTATCAGTTTCATCCTCATCCTCCTGATTTTCTTTCATTTTATTTGATGCTATTTCTTCAATTAGTTCCAATTTTTCTGTTAATTCTACTGGAACTTTTTTAGGTCTACCTCTCTTAACTTTTTTGGGAGTAATATTAATAGAATTGCTAACACCATCTACATTTGTGTCAGATCCAACACTAATCTCAGTAAGTGCATCAGATTTGTAATCTGATGTTAAAGTAGCTGACATTTTGACTGATTCATTTGGAGATTTAATCAGAGTGTCCAAATCCATTTGTAAAATATCATCGCTTGATGGTTCTTCAGGTTTCCGTTTCAACCGTTTAGACGGGCTCTTATTGCTAGAAGGAGCTGGACCATTATCACTAATATTTTTAGGTTCATTATATATTTGACAAGTGCCCTGTTGAGAGATTTCAGAAGATGCTTTCCTTCCTTGTTGTTGACTCTTTGAAGACATATCATTATCATCATTAAGAGAATAGTAACCTGGCTGACCATCTTCAGAACTAGTTACTTCACTTGACGGCATTAAATCTGATGTTGTGGAATCAGCTGCAGAAAGCATTTGAGAGCTGCTTATTTTCTTTGGTCTAACAGGCCTCCTCCTTCCACTACATCCAAGGTTTTGGTAAACTGGGTTTGAATTTTCTACATCACTTGTTAATAATGATGTTGATTCAGAGCTCATATTTGTTTGTATTGTAACCATTGATTCAGTAGATATATTCTTTGGATTACTAAATCGTTTAGGTGGTCGGCCCCTTCTTCGTGGCATATTTTGCAAAGCAGATTGATTATTATGAACATTCAAAGTTTCTGTCACATTATTTTCGTTGTTGATGATAGTTTCTACAGTATCAGGATTTTTATCATTCTTCAATGCAGTAGCTGGATTTTCAACATGATTTTTCTTTTTTCTGCCCCTTTTCTTTGGTTGCTGGGTAGTTGCATCATGTTCGTAACTCTTTTCCACATTTAGATTTTTATTAGGGGCTAAATTAGAAATGCTCGGATCCTGAGATTGCGGCTGCTCAATTTGTCCAGTAGTATCCTTGTTTATTTCCTCTACTATGTCGCTCATTGACAAAACAACTTCGTTATCGTACGGAATTTGACTAAATTCGCTGAAGTTCTTTGTATTCTGAGGCATGATGTCCGACAGAGTAATGTATTCATCTTCATGATACATTGAAACCGACTGAAATTGTTCAAATGCATCCTCTGTTGTTGTGAGGATGTTCGCGTTCAACTCACTATCGTCCGCCATGGTTGTAAAATATTCGCATATAATATTATTCGTGTAACTTTACATATTAATTATTACAAAGTATGATAGTATGAAATTACACAAAATCCACAAATTTTATGCATTTCAAGTAATCTTAAAAATATTTTGTTGCTTTTGCTAGCAATGGATAGCGTCAATAGCCAATGTTGAATTTTCAAAGTGACAACAGAGAAAATATTGAAAATATAATAATCGACTAAAAAGTATTGAGCCGATTGGGAATTTTAGTGAATTAAAAAAAAATTGATAAGTAGTAAGTTTCAAATATTTTCATGATAATTACAACGCTATTTTTCAAAAATTAAAATTACTGATGTAATAATAATGGTATATCGATAAAAAATCTAAACAATATAAATATGAAAAGAATAATTATTAATTTAATTTTATGATAAAAAATTAACATTATTATGATATATAATGTGATCGGAAACGCTAATCAGATAACGTGACGTCTTCGTTCAATAAATATATACATTTTACAGCGTTGTTAGGTGATCAGATTTATTTTCTTAGTATTTTATTACTTTTATCTTCTTATTGGCATTATTAATCTCGACTTCCAATGCCAGACCCTGGCAATGGAAGTCTTCCTACTAAAATTTCATCACTTTTTCCGGTCCTTGAGATCCTCAATCATAAATCCATTGGCTTCCATGTCCTTAGTCACAGCACCCATCCAGCTCTTTTTAGGGTGGGCCCGAGATTGTTCTCCAAGAACAGCCATATAGTGGCATCTCTTACCGACGTAGTCTCTGGGCTGGTGCAATACGTGACCGAACCATATCAGACGACTCTCCTGTTGGCCAACACTCACTACCGTACAGGAAAATTGGTCTGATAATCCCTTTGTATATCTGTCCTTTCAGCCTTAGAGGCATTTTACGGTCGTACTGTACTCCAGAAACCTCTTGCTATTTTGCCCACGCTGTACCAATATGGGCTTGGATGTCGTGATCTACGCTACCGGAAGCGTGCAACACGTATCCCAGGTATCTGAACTTAACAGTTTTATGGTATTTTCAGATCCTATTCTAATGGTAGATGGATCCGATATGGATGGATTTTATTACTTAAAATATATATACTTAAGATATTATCTTATGATATTATAAAATCTTGTATATTTCACAGCACAGCATTGTTCGTTTTTTTTTTCTTTTCATCACTTAAATTTATGACATCACTTAAACTTTATGTAAAATCTACTTCACACATCACTTTAGTCTTATTTATTGCACAATGACGTCACACGTGGTCACGTGACCATACTAACGAAATTTTTGTGGTATATTTCTATTTGAATGAAAGAATATGTTTTTATTGCATTTAAAGATGTAATATTAAATTAACATTTATACACGCGTGTGGATTTTAATATATAAAGCCTTTAAAATAATTTTTCAAAGTTGTCTTTTGCCGAATTGTTACTTGATTGAAATAAAATTTTCAATTACGTTATGTACACTATATGTATGTATTAATTATGCACTATATATAATATGTTTTGTAAATATTATATTAGATATTTTTTTAAATCGCCTAGTAACATTTATTTATGATTACACAAACGCTTAGGAGTCGATTAGTACCGATTGAGCATGGTTGGCTCAGTAGTGAGTTATGATTATATCAAACTAAACGTAGAGTTCATCAGTTGAGCTTAAGAAAGATTACTTAATTCTTTTATTTAAACTGATTTAAACTATGATGTGCTACTGTCACAAGTTAAAAAAACATATGTGTAATTTTTGAAAAATATAATATGTGGAAATTATGTAGTAGTACTAGACTGTTATCTGAACATCAAAAATATGACATGTTTTTATTAAATAAAAGTTGACGTTTGTTTTATAGCTAGGAATTGAGGAGCTAATTTTATAAAAACTTGTATGGAATCATCAATAAAAGTGCGATTAAGTGTGCTCAGTTCGGGTGTGTTCTCAAATCTTTGTATAACCCCAGCAAATGTGTTATAATCAAAATGTACTTTCCAATAGGGTGGCCGAAAGTACTAAAAAATCTAGGTGCAGATAATCAAATCATAAAACAAATCGTTTCCAATAGAGACAAAATATTGTTCACTGCACTTAGCGATGACTGCCTGACGGTATGGTTCTGTAAGGTATGAGTATTTTTTTCTGTTTAACGCTATAACTGATTGCAGTATAAAATTCAGTTGCAGTATCTCTACTATATTAGGTAATAATGCATGTTACGGACACATAGGCTTATTGACCTAAAATATTTTTTAATTGATAGAGGACCCTGGCTATAGTGTATTTTAAAAGTCACATTTGAGGCAATCAACACTTACTTATTACTATTTATTTAGTAGCACTCACTGGCTGCTAATGCAGCATGCTAGCCTCATTCGCTTGACTTGTGATTGTTCTATGATAACCTAACATGCTCCACCTCGCTTTGCTCATTGTCGTTGCGTCGTTTTTGGAATATATTGTGTTATTTTGCCCTTAACCAAGATTTTTACACCTACCACTATAGTAAAATCATAGGTACTGCAATAAACGTGGTGGATTCCATTAGATGAGGTTTTAAGAATATTTAATATTTTTTTTTCTAAAAAGTGGTTGAATTGCACCAAATGGGACTTTTAAAGTTTACTATAGCTGTAGGTGCTCTATTGATTAAAATTTATTTCAAGACTATAAACCTAGGATGACCTAATGTAAAGGATTATTGAAAAAAACATATAACAATATTACATACATATGTATATACACTCATGCCGATATCCCATAAGGTTAGGCAGAGACCATAGTACATACTACATCATACAGTTACCTCTAGCCTCTTTCCCATTGGGGTAGGCAGAGATCACTTCCTTCCACCTGCTACGATCATTTGATTTAGCAAACTGGCTATCCACAGCCCACATTTTGCCTCCACGGGCAATGAGATGTGTCAGGTGGAGAACCACACTGCCGCCATTTTATAAGTTTCAAAAGTATTAAAGTTCCTCATTGCATTTCCACAGCTAATGGAGAGGAAAGGAAAGGAATAATAATAATATTCTTACACATATAACATCCCCTATATAATGGGATTCAAATCTGAAACCTAATGGCTCAGAAAGTAAATGGGTCTATCAATTGAGCCAAACAGTTGAAAATGGATATACTTAAATAAAGTTATTATTTGCAGTTGATTTAAACTGTATAGAATTGAGATGAACTATTTAATATCTATTCTATATAATGTATAATTACTTGTCGGGACTGATTGACTGATTCATCAATGCAGAGCCTAAACTGCTGGGGGCAACAAACTTGAAATTTTGGCAGTTGATGCCTTTTATGTTGTAAGCATTTGCTGAGAAAGGATGTTTGGATCAGGTGAAGAAGGTGACCAACTTATCTGATGTTAGGATTGCTATTGACATTAGGTCAATTATCAGTAAATGAAAACTACACTGATTTCTTACACATATAATTGCTATTTTATTGCTATACCTACATACGAATACATAATTAATTATATCAATCTCATAACTTAAATTGAAAAATAAAATTTAATAAGTAGATTTTCAATACTTTAGCACTTTATATAAATCCTTGCACTTTTAATAATTTTGTGTTATTGAAGATTATGATGATTCATTCTACAAGATTCCTGCCAAGCGTGGACATTATGGCAAAGCCCTCCTTTTTAAGGAGGGGGCCCATGTGTAGCAATAGACTTCCACAGAGTGATTACGATGACAATGGCTGTGATTAGTGCCTATGTGCATCCTTTGTGTTATATCTACCGTGGCAAACTTCATTACAGCTAAATCAGCATTTATTTGAGCCATACAGAAATAATAAATAGACAGACAAACACAATTTTGATTTCATTGTAATGAAAATAATGATGCAAAATCGCATGGTGTGAATATGGATGTTTTCAACAGTCAAATTATTAGTAGCTACTAATTTTGAAATTAGTAGTATATTAATATTAATTCCTTTATTCAAATAATAAGGTAGGTTCAATCCCAGTCTGGTATCACAGAGTTAAGCGCCAATATACTCAATAGAGAAGGGAAACTTTATAAAGAAATCTGTGTGTATAGATGCATATCACAATAATTCTATTTTTTGTTTCAGCCTACTGTACCAATCGTATACAACAGGAGGAGTGCAGAATCTCTTCAGCGACTGGGTGTCAATGTTGGAGTGGAATGGAAACCAGACTCATCCATGATATGTGTTTCGGTACTTAGTTTTGTTTCATTATAGTGAAGTAATAAACGCTCCATACAGGGGAATAAATATTAACACAATTTATAACGTAACTTGGTTATTATTTTTAACATTCACCATTCCGGCATCGCTCCGTGCGACCAACTGCCTGGATACACATTTTTACACCATTTTTATTTACCCGACTACCCCCCACTCTAGTCATCTCTTCAAACTACTTACTAATCAATAAATCTTCTGTTTATTTTAACAAATTATTGAAGGAAATCAATGCCCATCATAGAACTACCAATATCGGGAAGTGCGGTACATTGAACTTTATACGGGGACCGCTGTCGCCAAACCCACACAAGTAAATCAAACAATACCCTACTAATGAATACTTCTTTTGACTCTTCCGTTTTATTTTACGCAAAACTCTTATAAATCACGCACTCTTATACTTGACATTATACTTTCAATAATTGATACAAAATTTATTTTACTATATTCTAGAAAGTTGTTACGACATTTTGTTATCACCAGGAAAGCTAGGGATAAAATTCACTTTTCTGTAATAGATGGCACTTCTCCAGTGAACGCGATTATGAACCTATTGTGCTAGCCAAAAGGTTGATAATTTCGTCGTACTCGCTATTACCCAGTAAGCCCTATAGTTAAAATAGTATAATATAATATCCCTATAGTTGTGGAATAGCGGAACTCAGCTATTTCACAATAGATGGCGGCACTTTTCAGTTAACGCGATTATGATCCTAATTTCCTAAGCAAAAGGATGATTATTGTTACGCACCAATCCCTGTCTATAGAGTCCAATATGTATATCATGGATTTTTGCTATTCGGCCAGTGAAGAGCACACTGAATGCTTACCGATATCGGTAGCTGATTTTGCCACGCATTAAGTGAATAGAAAAGAAAACAGGACAAACAAAATAAATATACATATCTACAACACTATTATAAAATTGTTAAATGTCAAATTATGTAAATCAAAGTAATTAAAAAATAACTCAGATCGACTAATTAAGGGCTTCTGAAACCAAATCCGTTGATTTTTGTTTGTTTGTTCGAGTTTCACGCAAAAAGCAGCGGGTAAATTTTAGTAAAACTGTTACAGCCTTAAAGGTAAAACGAGAGCTCAAACGGAAAACCGACTTTCACGCGGGCGGAACCGCCGGTAAAAGCCAGTTATTTATTGACTTAGGTAATATAAATCGCCGTTGTCATAATCACATCAGCCCAAGCCATATTTATAGCTGGACATAACCTTGAAGTAGATCGATTAATGTCGTTCTGACATTAGTCATCGCAAGGATGACGTCAGACGGCAGTCGGTCGTCTTAACCCGCCCCGCAGTCACATCCCCTGAAAAAAAAGTGTACCCTGACGCTCGCATGGCAAGGTCGGGAATATGCTAAGCAGGAGAAGATAGTCTCGTGATATGTAGATAGATATCGTCCCTAATTTATACTATTATAAAACTATTAAATGTCATTTTGGTAAATCAAAGATATTTAAAAAATCGCAAATCGACTAAATAATGGCTTATGAAACCAAATCCGTTGATTTTTGTTTGTTCGAGTTTCTCACAAAAACCAGTGGGTAGAATTTGGTCAAATTACTGTAGTTTGTAATAGTAGCGCGAAGATCGGATGGCCGATGGGGCAAAAAGGTCCTTGAATGGAGACCACGTACTAGCAAGCGCAG
>WUAW01007221.1:31672-50601 GCA_017165845.1 Thaumetopoea pityocampa | reverse complement strand
ACTGTATGTATGTATGTAGAATGTACTATGATCTCTGCCTACCGTTATGGGATATCGGCGTGAGTGTATGTATGTAAATAAAAGCTATCCAAAAAGAGAATCAAACTGTGTAGAACAGAGGCCCACAAACTTTTTTGTCTTGTAGACCACTTGTAATGGTTTTCACTTTTGGGTAGACCCTCAAAGCGTAGTTAATACAAAATTTTGCAAATTTATCAACATCAAATGTGGTTTTGACATAGACTCCTTGTTGGCGTAGACCCCTTGCAGGTTCCCCGTCGACCCCTGGGGGTCGATAGACACTTTGGGCATCAATGGTGTAGGGTGTAAATACCTTGTGTTCAATGGTGGTCTGTTGGTTCTTGTCGAGGTGCACCTTGATCAGTTGTGACCCGTCCAGCTTGACCCTGATACGCTTGCCAACGATCTCCGCTGGGAAAACGAGGTCCTCCAGAATCGCATCATATACCGACGTCAGGGTTCTGTAAATTGAAATTTATCAAATGTACTTAATTATTTTAGGTTAGCCCTAGCTTATCTAAGTTAAGTATCTTATGTCAAAATATATATGGAAAGGTATGATGATTTCAGAGTAGACAGTTGCCACTAGCATTTGTGATTTACTGATGGTTCTACATAGTCTACAAATCTATGTGTAATCAGAAGAAACTTGATAAACAAACAAGTTTTGTTGTAGTGTCTACATATATTTACAACTAGCTTTTGCCCGCGGCTCTGCCTGCGTGAACGTCGCTGTTTCGCTATACGGGAAACCCCGAAACAATCATAGATTAATACAAAAAGCGTTAGAACCACTTTTACCTGAGATCTCGTACCTTAACGGCGACCACTAAAACAGGGATCAAGCTTTATCTTCAATTCTACTGAACCGATTTTAATGAAACATGCCACAGTGTTTAAGTTGAAATAGTACCTTTATGACTGTAACAGTTTGAACAAAATCTACCCGCTCATTTTGCGTGAAGACAAACATCGACAGATTTGGTTTCAGAAGTTCTTAATAAGTCGATCTGAGTAGTTTTTCAAAATTCTCTATCTTCACCGATCACCACCCCCCAAGTTTATGATACTTTCATAACTGGATACTGGCAGAATTGTACCAAATTGGTCAAACGCCATAAACCAAGAAGTGAAGTGAGTAGGTTTTTTTAAATATCTTTGATTTTTGAAAATTTGACATTTAACGATTTTATAATAGTATAGATGTTATATTTCATGATCATCAAGCTCATGGAAGTCCACTAGTGAACAAGGGCATCCTCTTTTAAAAGGAGGGACTAGCCAAGAGTGGAGAGTACGCTTGGCACGTCTTTCAAAGATTATTAGATTTTGATTGGATAATAGAATAATGCTGCTGCTCATCATCCTGATAAATCTCGTATCTGCTTTTCACAACATCCACAGAAAGAAACGGAGTGAAGCTATTGTTATGCCAGTGCTACAGAAAATATTTATCTTAATATGACCACTGTGGGTCAAGACATGGTTTGCCCCCATGGGATATTATACTGTCCATGGCCCGAATTCCCTCCTATACTAGGTTTACTAAGGACAGCTTCAATAAAGCTACATATTGATCTACCAGAGAATAATCTTCTGGTCTGTGGTACGCCAAATCTAGAAGATCCAAATCTTATCTATGATAAGAAAAATTTAAATTTGATCTATTAAATATTACATATTAAATATTTAGGGCATTCTCATATTTTCAAACTCATGTTGATATGATACTATTGACCTTGTCCCATATTCTTCAAGAGGCTTAATTCAGCGAAACTTGGAATCTGACAGAGCGACTAGTACACAAATTTAAAGTTGCTCAGCAAGCTATGGAGAGAGCAAGCTCGGAGTCTCTCCGTTGAATAAAATCCGAAATCAGGCTGTCCGAACTAATATTACAGAGATAGCTGCTATAATAAACAGACTGAAGTGGCAGTGGGCTGTTCACATTAATCACAGGATTGACAATAGTTGAAGCACGCGAGTTCTGCAGCGGAGACCGCGTTTGGGCAAACGTAGTGTGGGACCGCGTCCGGTTAGATGAAGCGACGATCTGCAGAGTGGCTGGCAGCTACTGGATGCATGCAGTTGAAGATCGTGCTAAGTGACGCGCCTTAAGAGAGGGCAACGTCCAGCACTGGACTGCGATGGGCTGATAATAATGATGATAATAATTCAACTGGTTAGTGCTACTCCTCATTGGTGCCGATTCTGTTGTAACAGAACTAAACTAAATATGGTCTCTCTCTATCTTTTTCTAATGTCAAACGCCAAAACGAGATAGCAAACATTTATAGCGAGTACCGACCTACGTTTCTGTCAAATGGTTCAAATAAATGTTGCGTTTTTGCGTATCTTTAGTCCTTGTTTCGAAATCGCGCCTTAATCTTTTAATTTTGACTTTCCTAAACTGACAGCACCAAAATTGTAGCTATCTTATAGAATCGGCACCATTATTGATTGATAATAAAGAATATACTACTTTTTTAAACCACTGTGTAATTAACAAGGAGCCAAAAGTTTTTGCTATGTGGCACACATAGTAATGTGATTCTATTCATTGGTGATGAAAAATATTTTTTAATTTGATTATTATATGTATAAAGCTGACTAGGACTAGTGATCTTAATTGGTGGATGCAGGCAGCTCATAGCTATTCTGTATGGAAACTATGAGCGGAGGCCTATATCTAGCAGTGGACATCTGTGGGTGATATAATGATGATAATAATAATGTTTGATGTCACACAGCGGTCCACTGACCTGACTCCACAACCATAATACTGCACAGACCCTAAGTCAGCACAATGTAGATAAGACTAATAATAACATTACCTAGATCTGGGCCTCTTCTGTTTGTTAGCTACACGCGTCTTGTGGCTGGGCTTGGGTAGAATTTTTCGGTCCCCAATGAACACAACGTGTTTCCCACTGAATTTCTTCTCTAGTTCACGCACAAGCCTAATCTGAATCTTCTGGAAAGCCTTCAGTTTTGGCATTGGCACGTAGATGATGATTGACTAGAAATAATATAATAGATATGTAAATAAACATTACCAGAATTTTAAAAAAAGGGTCACAATAGAGTGGAGAGGGTCTCCTTGGAAGTTTTAAAAAACTGAGGTTCAAACTACAGTCAACATGCTAATATTTCTATGACATTGCAATTTTTTTTTGAAAACAAAACAGTAACCACTGATACCCAAAGAGGTCTATATTGACCCCCAGGAATCGATGATGACCTATAAAGGATACATGCCAACTGTCAAAGACACATTTAGAGTTAATAAATTTACAACAATGTTAATAACATTATTAACTTCGCTTTGGGGGTCCCAAAAGTGAAAAACGTTACAAGTGGTTACAAGACAAAAAAGTTTGAGGACCACTAACATAGACAGTCTACTTTGCTATTTTAGTAATTACTGTTACAACTTTTTAATATGTTTTGTGATAACCTAACATGGTGTCTTAATTGTCTGTATTAAACTATTTTAAAGTATGACAACTTTAACCTATTAGGCATGTTGCACCATTATAGTGGGTTTTGTAGATGTCATTTTTCTGAATGACGCACCACTATAGTGGCTCACTCGCTCACCATTTGAACTAAGCAATTGTTTAATGTTCTGTTTCACAATTTCTGTCTTCACATCATTTTATAACACTATTAACAATATATAGATGAATTACAGTCTTTGTTTTAATTTGAATATGTAATATTTAGCCCTGCCTAAAAAGTTTACATAGCATTCTCCTGACTATTTAGTTTAGGTTAAAATAGTCAGGAGAATTGTGCAATTAGTGAGATTGTGAAATTATGGGATTACTTTAAGTATACTGAACTGATTGTCTAGATGGATGGTTGGTTGAAAATCTCAAAGCAGAATATGGCACTAACAAGAACAATTTTTTTTATAAAAAGTATAAAAAAAATTGTATAATACAAAATTCTCATGTCTCATGGTGATTATCTCACTAAACAAAACAAGCACATGGAGTAGTTATGTGCAAAAGTGGACTGTCAATAGAATCCAAAGTGAATAACAACACAATGATACAATTTGACATTATCCAAATAAAGTATGATTTTGATACATTGATGTACAAAAATAAATTGAACATAGTCATGGGCTTTTTTTCACTATAGGTTTCCCATAAAGGTAGGCAGAAACCACAATTTACCACATACTATGACCCTGACACCTCTCCTGTCTCATTCATATTCATAAATCTTTCATAAAGCTTCTTTGATTAAGGGTGGTACAAACTGAACCTTTTTGGAACTAGTTGTTGATTTGATCAAGGTAGACTTTCTGAATGACCAAACCATTGGAGCAGTTCTCAATCGCTATCACCATATAGTACTTAAACTCACACCTATCCCTTATCATGCTATTCCTTAATTGATCAGGGCGACTTCACAGATAGTCCGTATGGAATATATTTCCATTGCATTAACATGACTTTTGTACTTCTTTTGCCATAGCCACTGCCATACATAAGCATAGTTTTTCCATGTCTTAGTTAATATATAATTGCAGGGGATGTGACTGCAGTGCGGATTTAGATAACCAGCCAGTGAGTGGCAGTATCACCAGTCCTCAATATTCCTTATCACAATAAACAAAACATATCCTTTCTATCAGAAAACCCTGCACACAAACACAATTAATAGGATGATAACAATTAACAAACAAAAGTACATTGACTATTTTGAGCATTTCTGACGAGTGACTATTTCAACTTTTAACATCTTTTGTCATTAAGATATATTCGCTATGGCATTCAATAGGCAATTAGATTACGAATTTATTTTACAACTGACTGGCATAGTGGTAATGATCTTGCTTTCTGTCCCAATGAGTTCCAGGTTTGAATTCTGATAAGCACAAACTTTATGTGATGTACATAAACATTTGCATCTGGGTTATGGGCATATTTATTAATACTTATCTATATAATATGTACATCATTGTCTAGTGCCCAAGATACAGGGAATGCTAGTTTGGAGCTAGATCAATGTCTGTGAAAGTGTTCCAAATATTATTATTACTTTAAGGCACTACCTTCTTATTGTGCAGTTCAATTTCCTTAGCCTTAGTAATGTAAAGCTCCCTAAGCTGCGCCTTCAGGTCAGAGTTGGTTTCCAGCTCGACCAACGCCTGCGAGATCGATGTCTCGAAGGGGTCAGGCTCTGCGGCACTTGCTTTGATGATTTTAGTACTCATCTGTAATACACAAATTCAAATTACGTCAAATTTATAGGTTAGAAAATACAACACTCAATTTGTTGATTCTTTAGAAACTTTCACTTAATAACTGTAAACCATATACACTAATAAAATCAGTAAAAATATCTCGCTGCGATATCTCACTATTTAGGAGTTTAAAACAATTTTAGACAATCAAAACAACGTTGAAAGTTGGACGGTGGATTTGTCACTGCAAAATATCTAATTAATCATTACCGTTAGCTGAAAATTATTGACACATATAAATTACTGAACTGTTTTAGATATATGAAAACCAAGTATTTCTTTAGTAAATGTTTTAAATACATTAAATCTGGCTAAATAATCACACGGACAACTACCTTGAGAACTGAACGGGAGCGAAAGAGACCACAGAAAATAGACCGATGTCAAAACTGCTGTCAAACTTGTGATGTCAGAACAACAAGATCATAAAAATTTTTGAGCGACAGCTATACCATACATTATAAAATTTCTAATTTGTTTCCATTTTTTAGTTGACCCCTTCTGATATTTCATGATTGTTTTCAAACCCTCTCCCCTCTTTCCAGCCTCACTTCATTAATGGATGCTCTCTAACATAGCAAAATGACCCTATTTTTACAAAGCTTTATATAAGCCAGCGCATACTCTTGCGCAGTCAATGTGTTGATGTGATAACCTTCGAATTAACGACGTAACTTCCAAGAAGTAAAAAAAAAATATATCAGCATGTATGAAAGTTTGTATTAAAATGATGACTTCGCTTAGATGTTCAGATACTAGGCCATTATAAACTTTTTTTTTATAAATATAACTTCTTAATTTATGGTTTTTGTGCCAGTTTGATACAATTTTGCCAGTAACCATTTTTGCGAGTATCATAACATAAATTGAAGTAAGCGGTGAATAATATTGTCGATAAAATGACGGAATATCCTCCGACATAATTGTCTTTCTGTTGAGGTGCTTGTTGTCACTGATGTCACCTCAGAACGATGCTACTTATAGTCTTTATTCGGAGTCTGAGATGCCACACATTTATATTCATTCTATAATGACTTATCTGTATGTATTATATTATTATATTTTGGCTGCAACCCAAGTGATGCATCACTTGAACTTTTATTTTAACGTTTTTAATAAATTCAATGTGATGTTTAATTTGGTGTTGTTTTGTGTATTAATTGTCTAACTGTGAACAATATTGAAACATTGGAATAAAACTGTTAATCATACCAGTGACCGTATTTTTTCAAAGCAATAGACCTGGAGAATTTTGGTTAGTCAAAGTAGTATTCATCGTAGATTGATTTCAAAACTTCCAAGAAGCAATAAAATATGACGCACTGATATTTTATTGATAAACTGACGAAAGTATACCTTAAAATTATTTCTTGGCTTAAAGATCTGCTGAACATAATCTGCTGACCTGAAACTTTAATAGCAAAATCTGCCAAAATAGCAGAAATCTACCACAATTGATCACACTGGGTAGGACGTACATATCTCAGAGTATTATTAGATAAGGTACTCTGTGATTATTACATCTATCGAACATAACAAAGAACCTACATAATATATTTATTTTCACATACACAAAACGTCTTAAGAGTAACAGAGATAGGTATATCTTCTGTTACGTATCGGAATAGCCATGCGCCATCTGTTTTATAGACAGTCATATTAGTATGTTTTAATAGTGATGTAGCTGTTAAAATCTATTCGTTTACAATCTATTTACGGTAATCGCTTTATAAGCAATTTCGCTGTGCGTGCATACATCAGTTACTATTTTGACGTTATTATAACAATATCAAAGCAACCAATAGCCAAGCAAGGAATGGAAGCCAAAGAAAAAAACTTATTTGAAACCTATGATTGAGAACGCCTATGGCAAGAATCGGCCGGTGATACTTTAGTGTAATCTATACGTTAATAAATTTATATATGCATAAATATTCCTTATAAAACATGAATAGTATTCATTGCAAGTTCGGTTATCATAGTGGAAAACTTGGAATCGCATTAGTTTTCAGGGTATTATTTGAAGGAGGACTTAATTTTATTTCGTCGTAATAGAGCCACTCAAATCCTCTGTTAAATAATTACTCAAAAATAAACAACAGTCAAAAATATTCAATGTTCTCGCTTTATTTTAACAAAAATGACTACTTATCAAGATTCAAGAAGCATGTAGTACCATACAGGATTTCGAAAGCAAACTAAAAAGATAATATAATTATTATTTATTTGAACAATGTTCAATAAGTAAAAAATTAAAAGCATTTACTGACCATCAAATAAAATGAGAGGTAAACTCTAATAATAGTAATATTTTTTCTGGAGTTGCATTTTTTGCATTTATAATGAATTCTTATTTTAATATAATAATCAACACTCCACGAGATGATAGTAGGCTCAAAAACTAAAATTAATTATTTATGTTATGGATCAGTTTTGATTCTAATAATTTAAACTTCGTCTTCAGCACAAGAAACCTATTCCCCCGATCATCCTCTTTGGCCGTCCTATCCCATGGACAAGACAGATCACATATCTGGGTGTCATCCTAGACTACAGGATGTCCTTCAGACACAATATCAAGGCGGTCCGGAATCTGGCAGTCTTCATATTCGGTCGCCTCTATCCCATGATCAACGTACGTAGTAAGCTGTCCCATTCTAGTAAGGTGACTTTCTACAAAACGTGCATCCGCCCAGTGATGGCATATGCGTGCGTTGCGTTCGCACACGCCGCTTCGAATCTCCTGTATAAATTCTAGTCCCTGCAGAACCGATTCCTCAGCAGAGCCGTGGGTGCTCCGTGGTTTATTCGAAATGTCGACCTTCATTCCGATATTAAAATTCCGACCATGTCCAAATACTTCCGCGAAGTATCCGAAAGGTACTTCAAGCGCGTCCCCGACCATCGCAATCCGCTAGTAGTGGCAGCCGCTAACTACGAGCCAGTGAGGGATACAATCGCGGAATTCTGTCGACCACGACACTTATTGTTAGACCCCGACGACGAAATCACTCGAGCGCTTGACGCTCCCAGTAACACCACGGACGGCCCGAGCCAACACACCGAACGCCGACCCCGCCGACGGGGCCGGAGGCAGTCTTCCTTCACCACTATTAGGTACAACCCTGTACCTAGGCGTTAGCTACAACATATACTGAGTTTCTTGCCGGCTCTTCTCAATATAACTTGCATTCCGAGCCGGTGTTAGTTTGCTGCGATCGCGACGCGACCAGTAAACAACTATTTCCGAGTCATTATCACGAAATAGGCACAAAATTAGTGCCACACAATGCGGTGCGCTTAACTTCATCTTGAACTCAGGTATGAAGTTAACCGCACCGTCACCCACACTTACACTGTAACCCGCCGGCGGAGACGATGTCCAATCTATCATCGCTTCTGCCCTAACCGGCGAAGTGCTTTCCCCGACAGTCGCTCCCGCGACTGTCTGCGACGGTTCAAGTCGAGGCCCGGATTCACCCGGGATTCCCTCGCGCTAGTCACCCCTTCTTGCCTTTAGGCAACACGTGGAGCGCTCTCTGCGCTCGCCATCCCGCCCGGTGAAGATGTAAAAGCCGTCAAGACTAACAGCGATCTCATGCCGGAAAAAAAGCAATAATCCTGCCCCCATAGCCAAGTTGACATTCGACACTCGTTACCGCTAGTAGAAATGAAAAAAATGTATTGGAATGACACTTCTAATCGCCAAGTCACTTATTGAATAGAAGTGTCATTCCAATACATTTTTTCCTTTCTATTAGCGATAACGACTGTTGAATGTCAACTTGGCTAAGTGGGCTGCCTTGAAATCGGTCATATAAAATTAAAATACGCATAAAGGCATTTGAAAGTAGTTCAATAAATTTTATATCTTAATGCAAAGTACATAAAGTCTAATTCGTAATAATATAATAATATATTTAGTTTTTGATTTTAAATTTACCAAGCTGATGAGCTGCGGCGATTGTAAGCGAAGTTAATCGTGTGGTATGTGTTGCTGTCCTCATTATTGTTACGATTAATTAATACGTAGTATTTCGAAGTAGTACTTGATTGTGTATTATAATTACTATCTTCAGCTTTTATTGGCTTAATTCATATATCAACTTCTGTATTATACTCATTAATCTGTGACGTCTACGTTCAATAAAACAAAAGTGAGCAATTTTTCATGAAAAATTGCTCACTTTTGAATACTGAACAATATTTTTTTATTCCAACGATTGTTAACCGAAAACCCGGTTTACAAAATCCAAAGCTATAAATAAAACCGCATTAATTTTAGACAGCTGCATTCCCTAGCTGCAGCTCACCAGCGCCGGAGTTTTGACGTTTATAAATAAATATTAATTATTACAAAATAGACTTTATGTTCTTCAAACTAAGATATAAAACAAATTAAACAATTTTCAAATTCCTTATCGTCTCATGACTTTGTTTGGACGATACCATGGCGTGGTGTCTCCGTGGCGTGGTGTAGTGATGGGCCTAGATCTTCGATAAGCAGTGATCGCACTGAGCAGTTGAGGAAAAACGTAGTTAAAAGTTGGATTGATTTAATCGCTCTTTAAATCACTCTTACGTTAGATATAAGAGCCATTGTATTATTATATTTTAATTGGAGTCGGATCAAAATGGGGGGGACCAAACCTACACCTGCCTTTATATGTTATTAGAAAATTTCGTTAACAACATATTTTATTACAGGTAGCCAAGAAAAACACACAAGCAATTAATATTTTTTATTTAAAATAAAAATAAAAAAAATTAATTAATTAAACTTCTATGAATCATCAAGCTGGTTTTTGCCACGTGGTAGAAAATATTCTTATTATTCAGATAAGTTTTTTTATGGATCACGAAACTAATATAAACAATACAAGAAAAATCACTGAACAAAGCAACAACAGTAAAAAAATAAAACGCTTCGAAGGGAGTGAGAGTGATTCATCGGTTGCGATTGGAGCGAGAGCGTGATAGCAATAAATAGAACAATGAGCTACGGTGATGCGTAAACTTGTGATCGCAAGCTATGCGCTGCTGTATGTAGTCGCTGAATATGTAGTCGCAGGGAGCAATCGCAACTGCGATAACAGTGTACGTATAGCATGGTGATATTTCGCAGCGATAGCAATCGCTGTCGCACCATTAGCGTAGTGTATGCAGCACTTATGCAGTCTTAAGAATACAAAATACAATAAGAACGGTAGGAATTTAAATTCCATACCACAAACTATTTTCATACAAATAACTTCACAATTAAACATCAATATATTTATTAATCATCATGCCTAATTCATGTTATACTGGGCTTAAATATTTGAAACTTGCACTGTACGAGTTGAGTAATGGTAATGTAATGTAAACAAATGTGTTTAAATGTATGACCACGGTTTAAACAAACAAATTGCTTACAAATGCGTGTGCAAAATGATACAACGGATAACAGAATAGTGAAACTGTCTTGTAATTGGTAAGTAATAATTTTAATACAATATTAAACTCTATTTAAATTTTAATAAATTTTAAGTAAATATAATACATTAGAAAAAGTCATGGTAATTTTGACTATTAGTCCCGCCAAAGACTATTGACATGAAATAATTTTTTATCGGGAGGACCCGCGGCTATATTGTATTTTTGCGGGAATTCAACCACTTTCAAGGAAAAAATATTCAAAATTCTTAATGGTGGGTGTAAAAATCTTCGTTAAGTACAAAATAACACAATAAACTGCCAAAAATTGGTGCGACGATGAGCGAAGTGAGGAGGAGCGTTAGGTTGCTCTAGAAAACGCACGAGCGAAGCGAGCGTGCCGCGGCAGTGAGTGTCGATTGCTCCAAATGTGATTTAAAATACATTATAGCCAGGGGTCCTCTATCCATTAAAAATTAGGTAATTTACATTAGTGACACTTTCGCTTAATAACTTGAAATAAATTTTAATGGATTTCGGTGAATTTTAGTTTGATTTCGGGGAAATCAACCACTTTCGAGAAAATAATATTTAAAATTCTTATTTCTTTTTCTTCTGGTAGGTGTAAAAATCGTCATTAAGGACAAAATAACACAATAAATAGCCAAAAATAGGTGCGACATGAGCAAAGTGAGGAGGAGCGTTCGGTTACTGTAGAAAAACTAAATAAATAATAATAAACATGTCGATTGCCCCGAATGGAATTTTTAAAATTTACTATGGCTGTGAGTCCTCTATTGATTAAAATTTATTTTTAAGTCAAATAGCGAAAGTGTCACTATTGTAAACAATTACCAAATATTATTTCATGTCAATAAGCTTTAGCAGGACTAATAGTCAAAATTATCAAAGACATTGTTGCTAGTCAATTTGAATTTGTTATATCAGCCTAAAGACATCCAGTACTGGACATGATTGTTTGACAGTGGTTTTTTACCAATTATTCCTGCATTTAGCAGACAGATTTTTTATTTTTAATAACTTGGTTAAGTTCTGATTGGAGAATTACCAGCTAGATATTACCTAAACAGTGAATAGCCAATAATTCTCTGGTCTCAGATGTGACAGCTCAAGAAGATCCATTTGCCTTCCTGCCCACAACACAGCAAGTGTTTCACAGTTTCTTCTGTGTCATAGTATCAACATACCATGGTGTTGGACAAATTCATCTTATACCTATAAAACACCTGTGTATTAACACTATTAGGGCCTGTAAGTGCACTATGCCCCTATAAGACTGTACAGTTGTTGCTTAATGAATCTGAGTAGTTTTTTTATTATCTCTTGTACTCTATTTGCCCATCTTTTGGAGTGTTAGAGATGTTCAAGTCATTCCCACTCAACTTTGATTTTCCATTGCATATGTTCATAATACACCTTTGTATTTATCTCTAAAGATACCTATACAAATTACTCTGGGCCTAAGGTACCCTAAGGTATTGCTAGATCCTTCCCGAGTAAGGAAGCCTACATATTTATTATCTTCTATACCCACATAGCCCAGAATCCATACAAGACTCACACTATTATGCATCCCACCACTGTCTAGCACACTTCAAATTAAGTTTAGAGTCCAGCTTGTAGGAGCCAAGGGCTTTGACAGTAGCCTAAGATTTCTTTTTAGTAGGCCAGTATTGGCATAAAGTTCTATCTGGAACACTGAAAGTGTTGCACACATGTATTGACTGTAGCCCCCATTTTCACTGTAAACACCAACACTTGTTCCATCTAGGGTCTTGGAGCCATTAATACTAATGACTCCAAGATCTAATTAAATAAAAGATTAAGATTAACTAGATTTTTTAAGGCTACATATCCATTCCTCCCTCCCAGTAGTGATGTATGTGGTATACCTCTTATGGAATATGTATGTGTTAATATAGGTATGTATGTATGTGTTGTTGTTGATGTATGTATGTTTTGTTGTTGATGTATGTATTATTGTATTGTACAGGGCATGTATGTATATTCATTTAATTACTTTTTAGGGATAGTTTTAGTGTAGTTTGAGCAATTACTCAACATTCCAGCCTTGTTTAACCAAATTAATTGTTGTAATTGAATGAGAATAAGCAATTACTACATGGATAGCATGAAAAATTCCTTGAAAACAAAGATATGCCAATTTACATGGTGATCGGTCAAAAAGTGTTGAAGATCACTGTTTTGGAGAAGCAATTTTTTAAAATAAATATTTAGCTGAAGGAATATTTCTAAAATCTATCCTGGTTGTGGGTGGTGATCTTCTTTTTAGCTGCAGCTTATGCTTACAGGACAACTGTATCAAGGCATTTTTAACCAGCACACTCTTGGGCTTTGATTACTTAAATGTTAATATATATATACGGTGTACAAATATATTAATTTAAATAATCAAAGCTCTTGGGTTTGTACACCTTATCACAGATGCTGAGACTGTCTTGGATATATGAGTTACATATGCACTCAGTGCTCATCTTACACTTACCACTTAACCTTCTCGTTATCTTCATGATATTTGAGCTCTTAAGTGTATGTAATTAGGCAGGCCAACACTCACCGCCATATAGAAAGAACTAGTTTGACAATGCTCTTGTCCCTATGAATATGATCCAAATTGAAAATGGAAAAAGGAATTTTGAAATATCACTAGATAGAAACTTTGGAAAAAAATTAATTGATAGATAAATAGACAGATAGACATAGTCTTGGCGAAACATTTCAGGTTCCTGCTATGAAACCCTGAGTGAAACATTACTATCATCATCTTCTAACACAATTTTAACCTCATCAATCATTATGAATATCCCCAATTATTAAATACCATTTATCTATAAAGCAATAATACATACATGTTACAAAATATAATACTCGGAAAGTTGATACAAGTGCTGATAAAGTAATCTGCTTGTAATATTACTATGTAACATACATAGCATATGTTACTTAAGCTAGGAATACTTGGGAACATTTGTAGAATTATTTATTTTCAACAGAATTCATTAAAGTTTCTTGTTTAACATGTTCACAAGAGCCTTGTTAGCTTGAATTATTTATTGATAGACACAATTGAAAGAAACATTTTACGATTTGTTTTTATTAATTTTCTTTTGAACCTTATAAAATGGTACATTAAACGATCATAGCAGCTGGAAAGAAGTTGTCTCTGCCTACGCAAATGAGAAAGAGGCGTGACTGTAATATAATATGTACTATGGTCTTTGCCTACCCTTATGGTATATCAACGTGAGTGTATATGTATGTATGTAATGGGGGGGGGGGGGGGGGGGCTGGCCCCTGAGATGCAATGACTTTAAAAGACCAATATATTAACAAATATAATAATTAAATATTTCGAGTCGGTACTTAACATAATAAAAATATAAGCCCTTGCCCATATATAAAAAGTATAGTGAATTGTTGCCGCAACGTGACGTATACTCAGGATATAAACGCGTTAACTTGTATACAAATTGATAAGAACTCTCCACAGTGACCTCGCGGCCGAGCCCGACTCGCGTCCTCTCCGCCGCCACGTGGTAAAATAAAGTTAGTGTTTAATTTATATTTATTAAATTATTGTATTATCTGTGCTTGAAAACATAATTTATACGTATTTTTTTTAAATTCAAAACCCAAGTCATGTCGTTGGTTTTTACATTGCCAGTATTATGATATTTAATTTGAGACAAGTGCTGCGATAGCCAATTGTTCTCTATTAGGACGATAAAATATGTTTTAGTTCTGTTGAATATGAAGCGTGTAGGTGCTACGTCAGCCCGTTAAAGTGTAGCAATACTAGATATACGCTGCTCGTATGAAAGTGGTATTAAGGTGGACGCACTTTTCAAACTGTTATTTTATATGTAACGGTCTCATTTTATCTAAACCAATATCCGTTGTGGAAGTATCATAAACTTAGGGGTGGTTAGCGAAGAAAATATTCTTTTACTTTGTCGAAGGACAGTGGAGCCTTGGACGGAAAGTCCTTTGAACGGGAAAATAAATCTATACCCTATTCAAGATACGAAGAAATGTAAACAAATCGTAAAAAGGGCTGTTTAGATGTCATCAATTTCTATACTATTATAAAATTGTTAAATGTCAAATTTTCAAAAATAAAAGATATTTAAAAACAAACTACTCAGATCGACTAATTAAGGGCTTCTGAAACAGAATCCGTCGATGTTTGTTTGTTCGGGCTTCACGCAAAAACCAGTAGGTAGATTTTGATTAAACTGTTATAGTCTTAAAGGTACTATTCCGACTTAATTAATGCGGCATATTTCATCAAAATCGGTCCGGTAGAATTGAAATACAGCTTGATCCCTATTTTAGTAGCCGCCTCTTAAGTACGAGAGGTTAAGTAAAAGTGGGTCATAGACTATATAAATCTATGATTGTGTCGGGATTTACGTAATCTAATAAATACCGTCGCGAGATTTAGAAATGTCACCTCTATGCTTTGTATTATTTATGAAAACACTATTGTTTTAATAGTTATGATTTACAAAGATATTGTTTACGTAAATTTGTTTAATTAAATAAAAAAATGTGACGCTATATGGGGAATCCCAGAACAAACATAAATTTATATAAAAAGCCTATAATCTACTTTTACTTGAGCTCTCTTACCTAAATGGCGGCTACTAAAACAGGGATCAAGCTGTATCTTCAATTCTACTGGACCGATTTTGATGAGACGCCGCAGTATTTAAGTCGGAATAGTACCTTTAATACTTAACTTTAACAGTTTGACCAAAATCTATCGGCCAGTTTTTTGCGTAAAACTCCAACAAACAAATAAACAAACAAACATCCTCGGATTTGGTACATGTAAGTGCTGCTAGTGCGAGACTTTGCTATTAGTAAATGTGATAGAGTAGATAATTTATATACGCGTTATAAAAATAATCAAACGAACAGATAAGTATTTTTACAATATATAAATCCAGGGCTATACGTGTAGGCGAAGTGCGTGATCAGTGATCAGTGGTGATGTTGATGAAAGCTTACGTCGAAGTGTGGCAGGAGTGGCAGTATCTGAAGAGGAAAGATCTTCCGACCAGACTGGTGTTAAGTCTGGCGGAGCTGGCCACCGCCTCGACGATTGATGTCGGCACGTTGTATATACGCTAAGTCGCTATCAAACTTCATTGGCGTGATTCAGGCTGTTAATGTCGTCACTAAAGAGCTGCGCTATCTGTTGAGGTAGCGTGGTACTATTGCATTGAGGTGGGTCGCCACATTGGTGGATCGCCATGCAGCGTGGACTTCAACAGTCTGATGTATCATCAACAAGTTTTTTAAAACATCTTGGTGTTCCTACAGATGCTAATTTTGATTATGATATTAGCCATATAGCAGAGGGCAGCTAATGCTGCGGGCCCCGCGTCTTGTGGGGCCCCGCGCCTGTGCCCAAAAAACTAAAAATTAATAAAATTATACACATTTAAGGCACACCTAGTAGCTATACTAAACGTAAGCACTGGCTATACTGTAATTGTATAAGGTATGTTATTTTGCTGCAAGTTGGCAACACTACATCTATGATTGTGTCGGGATTTCCCGTGTAGCGGAAAACAGTTAAACGAAAAAAACTTCTTAGTGAAAAAAATTTTTACAAGCCTCTTTACAAGTATATTGTTAATACCGTTGGAAAAATTTAGTGAAAAGTGAAGTACACCTAAATTCTGGCTCTAAAGGACTTGTTTCCAGGGCCGTTAAAATATTATAAAAAAAAGATCACTACTCGGGTCTCCTAATATTGTTTACGATTCGAGTTGTTTGTATAACCCGACGATATAGAATAGTTTTCAAATGGTAACTTATAAGAAAATAGTAAAATGGATCCTTAAATTGATAAGTCTACATTAACAGTCAGTCTACTCAGTCGTTCGTTTCTGCTACCGTTATAAATGTATATTCTGTTTTATTTAGCTCTTAATAGGTAATACAACTCAAAGGCTCTCTGTTCACATTTGCTAATTTAGCTCCTAATAGGTAATACAACTCAAAGGCTCTCTGTTCATATTTGCTAATTTAACTCCTAATAGGTAATAAAACTCAAAGGCTCTCTGTTCACATTTGCTAATTTAACTCCTAATAGGTAATAAAACTCAAAGGCTCTCTGTTCACATTTTCTAATTTAGCTCCTAATAGGTAATAAAACTCAAAGGCTCTCTGTTCACATTTGCTACGGGCCCCGCGCTGGCTTTGTCCGGCACTGATTAGGATGAGACGTTTTCACTCCTGTACTGCCCTCCAGTTGAAAGAGGGATTAGCCATAATCTATTTTAATATATATCTCTCAAAATATACAACATGCCAACAGAAATTAGTAATCTCTATCGTGATATTACAGTGCGTTTAAATATAATCGACGGGCTGAGCAGTGGGATGAGTGATGTGCACTTATTCCACTTTAACTTGTCAAGAAGTATCGGCCGGTTATCAGCTTATCACGCAATCAAACAAGTAATTAAGCAGACATGCTTTCCCAATTACTAGACGCTAGATATGATATCGAAACTGAGGCTTAAGGACACTACAGCGGCGCTTGATTGAACAGTGAAAGAACTAAAGAGAATATTTTATTCAGGACTAGTTTTTGCCCGCGGCCCCACCCGCGTAAATGTTGGTTTTCCGCTACATGGGGAATTCCTACACAATCATAGTAGATTTATATACTACTTGACCTCTCGTACCTTAACGCGGCTTCTAAAACAGGGATCAAGCTGTATCTTCAATTCTACTGGACCGATTTTGATGAAACATGCCGCAGNNAGAATAGTACCTTTAAAACTGAGTTTAATCAAAATCTACCCACTGGTTTTTGCGTGAAGCCCGATCAAACAAACAAACATCGACGGATTTTGTTTCAGAAGCTCTTAATTAGTCGATTTGAGTGGTTTGTTTTTGAATATCTTTGATTTTTGAAAATTTGACATTTAACAATTTCATAGAAGTATAGATAGATACTATAGACTTGCATATTATACAATTATGCTCTTGATGTACACAAGTTCTTTGTAACATCTGCAGTGTTATTGATGTTCGTTTGAAACGCGCAATTGGAGACGGAATAGTTCGTCCTTGTGAAATGATTTTGTCCGATCCCACACCTGGCAAAGGCGTGTCAAAACAATGACTGCGTGTTTCGACCGTATATTGTTATGTCAACAGTAAGACAAAAACATACACTCACGCCGATATCCCATAAGGGTAGGCAAAGGCCATAGTACATACTACATACAATCACGCCTCTTTCTCTTTGGGGTAACCAGAGACCACTTCTTTCCACCCGCTACGATCATTTAGTGTAGCAAAGTGGCTGTCCGCAGCCCACATGTCGTCCCATTGTTATGTTAACAGTGTTACAAAACGACGTGAAGACAGAAACTGTGAAATAAAACCGTAAACGATCGTTAAATTCAAACGGTGAGCGAGTGAGGTACTATAGTAAGCTACTACAGTGGCGCGTCATTCAGAAACATGCCATCCGCGAAAGTCACTATAATGGCGCGTCATGCCTAAAGGTTAAGAAACTGACAGTATCGAATGACCTTGAGCGTTTCTATATATTAGCCACGCCCACATATTTCCGACCAGGTGGACCGATGACCTGGTGAAGGTCACGGGCAATCGGTGGATGCAGGCGGCTCATAGCCGCTCGATGTGGCGATCATTGGAGGAGGCCTATGTCCAGCAGTGGGCGTTTATAGCGAGTACCAACCTACATTTCTGTTAAACGGTTCAAAAAAATGTTGCGTTTTTGCATATCTTTAGTCCGTGTGTTCCGAAATCGCGTCTAAATCTTTTAATTTTGACATTTCTAAACGAAACTGACAGCACCAAAATTGTAGCTATCTTATTTTGGCGTTTGACATTAGAAAAAGATAGGGAAGGACTAAATTTAGTTAAAAAACAGTTTTATGGTTTTATTAATAACCTATTTATCCATCTTTTCAGTTGCTAAAGACAGACAAATCTATCATTATGTTGATGTCGATACTGATTCTGTTGTAAGAGAACTTAACTAAATTTAATCCCTCTCTATCTTTTTCTAATGTCAAATGCCTAAATGAGATAGCTACAATTTTAATGCTGTCAGTTCCGTTTAGGCACGTCAAAATTAAAAGATTTACGGTCTTATTCATAAAAACTTACAAAAGGTTTATAAGGTCGTTTTAAG
>WUAW01007214.1:96047-111207 GCA_017165845.1 Thaumetopoea pityocampa | reverse complement strand
ATTGTATCGGGATTTCCCATGTTGCGGAAAACCGACATTCACGCGGGCGGAGCCGCGGGCAAAAGCTAGTAATACATAATATTACATAATACATAATACATAATATTTATATTTCGTATAAACAATCACTGAAATGGCTCTACCATTTCATATATAGGTTTTTTTATCTAATTTGGAATACTATGTAATAAAAACCAAGTCTTAGATCTTGAAATCCAAAGAAGGCTTTGATTTTTCGAAATCATCTGCGTGTTATTTTGAAAAATCAATGAGTATGAAATTATCACTTGCTTCAAAGGCAAAGGAGAACATTATGAGGGCACCTACGTACTTAAGAGATTTTCTCGACCGCGTGTGAAGTTTGCCAACCCGCATTAAGCCAGCATGGTGGATAATAACCTAACCCCTCTCATTCTGAGGGAAGACCCGTGCCCTACAATAGGAGAGTGGTAACAAGAGAGCAAGTTGATGACGATGATAATGAAACTTGTTGCAGTAACACAATCAGAACAGGACAAATGTTGCATTCTACTGGTGAAGTTACAGCAACGTAGCGGCCAGTACATGTGGGTGCACGTTGTGCTGCAAGTCAAAGACGCCACGGACGCCCCACGACAGTTTATCATCGCTACGAATCAAATATTGAGGTAAAACAAAAACAAAGTCGATTTCTATATTAGTCGTAATCATCAATGTGAACCTGTTTATCGTAACGTCCTATATCCAGAATCGGAAGGTCTCGAGTTTGACCCTAGCTATCACGATAACATTACCTTCTCAGTGTTTTGAAAATCAACTAATGCACTGGGTTTCGGTTAATATCTCAACTGATCATTGGCAGAAATTGTAGTGGCTCACAGGGATGACGTCAACAATCGAACATCTTAACACGCCCTATAGCCACATTCCCTGCAAGAAAACAGAAGACTCTAACAAAAAATCGGAAAGGTTCGAATAGATCAACCTCAAGGTCCTGTTTCTATATTCTCCACATTTATCAAATGTCTTGGAGAATACAGTAAATGATCATTGAATTGTAAGAAACTTTTCTGTCCATTAACCTGGTGTATCTTTTTGGCAGTTCTCCCACCATACACGGTAAGAAATGGAAATTGCTCTATAGTCTCTGTAGCTTCTATATTCTGTATAATTCAAATGTGTTTACTTGCATTTTACCTCCTCTTATAAGTTTAAACTATTATTTAATTATTTATAAACCATTTTTTATTATTAATCACAAGTATAACTTTAACAAAAAGACATATCTTAAGCGACAGCATCTCTTCAAATAAATCATTAACTTATTCCGTTAGCACATTAGCACAAAGTAAATAGTAACAAAATCTCAGGGAAATAAGATGATCAACCATAGATAATATACTTAATGATCAATGAGAAAAAATCAAGACTTTAGATGAATTGAGGTTTCTACGAGAATTGTGAGTATTTTCGGAGGACTTTTACAGTATTGATGTCGAAAACGGTATATAATGACCCCAGGGATCAATGATCACCTGCAAGGGGTCCACGCTAGCTATCAAAAACACATTTTAAGTTATTGCATTTGCAAAAATTGCAAAAATTCAATATTATCTAAGCAGGGGGCCTACCTAAACCGAAAAACGTGACAAATGGTTTACGAGATAAAATACGTTTGAGAAATTGTACACTGAAGCATAGTTCGCGGCTGTTGCAAGGCCGCGGATACTAAGCCATATCAGAAAGCCTTCGAGCGGCTTCAACAACTTTAACACTGAGTTAGTCAATTTAATTATATAAACAAGATAATACATTCCCAAGACAATATAGACATCATCAATCATAAACGTTATTCATTTATAGAGTAGATTTTCATAGATTAATAAAATGCTGGTGTATCAATCACATTTTATTCTTAAACGCACAGAGCGTTTGTGCACGCTAATCTCTGAAACTGCTAAACCGATTTGAATGCTGTTTTTACTGTTGCATTGTGGCAAGCTTTCTCTAACATTTGGTGTTAGTTTCATCTATCATTTAGTCTGATTAAGATCGGAAAAAATAATTTATGCATAATTTCGCTCTTACCGAATGCCCGCGCGGACGGAGTCGCGGGCACAGCTAGTATAAATGTAAAATTATACAGATAACATATCCATGACTCAGGTACAAACATTGGTGCTTATCATGCAATTTGCCTGCACTGAAATTCGAGCCCGGAATTTATTCGCCGAGTAAGCAAAATCATTTGGTACTAACTAAACCAAACAGTCGTCCAGGGCAGGCTCATAGAGGGAGATCAGATATTTTGTGAATTTACGTGGAAAATATATATATTTTGACAATTTTTTATTACTAAAATATGAGAATATAAAAATAATTATCACTAAGGAAACCCGTGCTATTGAGTTTTTAATTTTATTGTACATTCTAGACACCAATGTACTTAATGGAGAAGGAAATCTTCGTAGGAAAACCCACATACCCGCATGGGTGTGTGAAGTCTACTAAATTGCATGCATGGCCAGCATGGTAGACTAGACTATGGTTTAATCCCCTGGTCAGGAGAGGTCCATGCTCGTTTAGTGGAGACGAATATGAATTGGGGATTGATGAAAAAAAAACTATGGAAATAAAAAAAAGAAGTTTCATTGTTTTTTATGTTAATAGTTTCTAAACTGATTTCTACTACCTCTTCTCTTCTCTTATCTCTAACAGCGAAGAAGAAGCGTCAATAATGCTTGCAAACTCATGGCTCTACCAATACTACGGTTACCAAAACCAGCCCTGTGGTATGCTGGATCCTCGCTGCCAGAAATTTTTCCGAAGAGACCAATGCTACCAAGACCCTTACCAAGAGTATCCGTACATAGAGAATCAGGAGCTCGAGTATTCTGGTTACCACGTGTCAACGTATGTACAGCCCAAGGTCGATGAATATGGATGTGAACGAGTCTACTCGGATAGAGGGCCAGTTGATTATTCAACACATTCACCTCAGTCAACTGTTAGTGAAGAAAGGTAAGTCATGCCTTTAAGAATTGTCTTAACCTTAATTTGAATATTAATGTGCAAATTTTATCTCGTTTTGTTCGAATAATTTGTCGATTCTACAATATTTCCGATTCCGCGTTAAGGAATAGCACTATAGAATACCCCACACCCATACTGCATTATAAATAGAATGGAATAGAATATAATTTTATTTTTTCAACAGTTTAACAGATTACATTAAAGTATCTTAATATTACAAATGCAAATGTGAGTTTGTTTGTTTGTTACGCTTTCACACTTTAATTACTCGACCGATCATGATGAAAATTTGTGCACTCGTTGTCAGGGGTATAGAGAAAGGCAGGTAGTGTCAGGGGTATATAGAAAGACAGGTAGTGTCAGGGGTATAGAGAAAGACAGGTAGTGTCAGGGGTATAGAGAAAGACAGGTAGTGTCAGGGGTATAGATACAATTTATCCCGAAAAAAAAACTTTCTGAGAGATAGAAAAATTAATTAACAAAGTTATAAAATTATTATTTCTAAAGTTTAAAATAAGTATTTTGAACGGTCTCTGACATGTATTTTAGGACATTAACGATCGAAGCCGCTAGTAATAGCTAGTTTATTATATTAAAATGCCTAAAGTATAGATAGGGTGATTTTATTGTAAACTGGGATTTCTTCCAAACAACATTTGAATGAACAGGATTGTGATAAATTAACCCTATTCATTCATGAAGGGCAGGGAGTACTTAGTCTTTTAGTCTGTCCGGTAAATAGACTTAAGTATACGGGTAACCGACCCCGGCCCCCCGAGCTACTACTGTATCTTCCTACTCCTTCCGAGATAGTAGTATCCTACATCCTATAATCCTTTTCCCAAATTCCATATTCCTTGCTCAGTACACCTTTTCCTATCTCACCCTCTTTCCTGTCCTTACTTTTCGTGGGAATGCAAGGAGGAAAGATTAACACTTTTGAACCTTATAAAAATATCGGCGTCGTGGTTCACCATTCGACACATCTCGTTTCCCGCGAGGGCGAAAAGTGGGCTGCGAATAGCCACTTTGCTTATAGCAAATGGAAAGAAGTGGTCTCTGCCTATCCCAATTCGGTAGTATAGTGATTAGTATCCCCGCCTGTCACGCGGGAGACCAAGGTTCCATTCCCCGCCGGAGAGCCAAGGAACAAGGCGTAATTGTATGTATGTATATATGTATTCATTCATACACACTCTAATACCAATAAATTTACACAGCAAACCAATTAGAAGTGTCCAAAACGCACCAAGGTCAGCGCACACAATCTGTTACCGTCATGTCACAGCGAGCAGCCGATGGAATATAAATAAGAAAATCATCACCCCGTCCGTCTATCCGTGCGTCCGTCCGCGTAATTTGACACCTTTCATTACCATACTTATTGTGAACTTGTTGTTAACAACTATTACTTACCCGCGCTATGATATTCTATTATCATATCGTCATAACATTTAGGTCGATTTTCGTAGAACTTCACTTCACCATCTGTAAAATATATGATTGTTATTATAAACCAAATATGAAAAGGCTGATTCAAGAAGGATTTAAATGTGTCTGTCTGTTCGTGCCAGTTTATTTGATGTAGTTCAGTATTGGTTTTGACGCGTTATAGCGCTGTTTATTATGTAAATGAAGACTGATTTTTAATAAGATGGTTAGGATTTATTGTTCTATGGTTAGGATAGTGACGGTATTCGTAATTTATACATATACGTATACATAGACATATACACATACACACACATGTATATACACAAACAGACACTACTAAAAAAACTACCAAAAGACCTTCTAGAAGAAGAGAAGGTCTTCTAGTAATGTTTTTATTTGCTGCAGTTGGATATTGTAGAGCCTGGGACATATTTTTTTAGATGTAGTAATAGAAAGTATAATGTCCTTTTAGCTCAATCAGTAAATCCAATAATAATTTTCCTTCGCCTAGGGCACTTCACCAAATATTTTTGCCTTGGGATTGAAATTGGAAGAAAGAAAGACTAGTACAGTGGGCCACTATTAGAATTAAGTACAGTGCAGACCACATGAAGATTGTATTGAAAATTATTACCTCGCAGTAGAAATGGTCTTACCCGGAAGGCGGTGGTAAAAAGAATTTATTATGTGGTAAAATAATATTATCAGACGAGTGAATGACTTCTTAAAAATGGCGTCACATCACGCGAATTCGCATGATCGGCAGCTTAAGTGTTAATTACAGTATAATTTGTCTTATCGCCATATCGTATCAGGATTTTTGTTATCAGGTCACCCCTTCACTACGACCCACCGCCAGATATAGTGGTGAACAGCAACATGTATATGTACCCCCACCATGGCAAGAGGGAGTATTACGAGCACTACCAAAGGGTCAACTATCATATGCAAGAGCCTTGTTCAACCACGAGAATTGAAGGTAACTTTTTCTTTTTCATGGCATCTCAAAGCATTGTACGAGTTAAAATCTTTCATACGTAATAATATAGTTTTCATAGGTTCACCTTGTCGTACATAGATTATATAATTTCGATAAATCCATTAATAATATCTCAATTTCAATAATATTTTCTTTATTTTCACAATAAATGCCGATGTATCACATTATATTGTTTCATAGAAGTTTTGAATTGACACTAGCAATTGCCACTTGACTAGGTGCCAGGTCACTTTGCACTGTTACAGTTTTATTCCAATGTTTCAATATTGTTCATGATTATTGATGATTGATACACAAAACAACACCAAATTTACATATCAAATGCGCCACCCGATATGTTCCGTTGCCGGCGGGTGCGAAAAGTTGCCTACGGATAGCCACTTTGCTCGTAGCAAGTGGAAAAAAGTGGTCTCTACCTACCTCAATTCTTCGGTAGTACAATGGTCAGTATCCCCGCCCGTCACACGGGAGACCGGGGTTCGATTACCAGGGAAGAAGGCGTGATTGTATGTATGTATGTATGTAAATATACCGATAAACTCATAAAAAAACATTGAAATAAAGCTTTTGGTGATGCGCACTCATGTTGCCGCCAAAAATCCATCAAAAATAAATTTGAGTTGTCCACTGTTACTAAATCAAGAATAAAGGTATTTTCCAATTTTTCTTAACTGTTTAATTTTAAAGATTGAGATGAAAATACGCCCACGTCTCATATGCTGTTTTTAGTCAAATGACCCAAATAGTGATTATAATTTCTTTCACTTCAAATTTATATTGATAAATTACTACACAAGTTTAATTGTAACTAATTAACTTGAAACTGAATAACGCTATTGCATTGAAACGTTAAAATTCTCAAACGTACAAAAAGCTCTTGGTTTTATATATACAAATATCAGACCAGACCACATAAAAAAAACAAAAAAAAAATGCAATAAAACTCTTTGTTTACAACCTCTTTTGTCAATATACATACAAAAAAAAAATCAATATCAGTTCTGAATTTGAATTGTAAATTCATATTTATTTCGTTGCGTTGGAATTCCAAAAAAAAAGTTACCAAATGTTCGGATCCTTTTTAATAATCTTTGTCATTTATCGCCTAGGTATGGAGTACCCGAGTCCGAAGAGAATGCGATTGGCACCACCTCCTGTTACATTGGAAGAATCTGATGGCATGGATCGGTGGAATCCTAGTCCACCCTGGTCTGACACAACGCTAAAACTACCAGATTACACCCAGAGGTTCACGTACAATCATATGGTTCCAATGCCCCATGAAAGAGCAATGGTCACCTAAATTAAAAATAATCAATCCGTCCATATTAATAAGACTTCGGTACAACCATATTTTAATGTATATTTTAAATGTGCAATTTTCAGTTGCTAAACGTCAGTATTAAAATAAGTTAAATTATAAATAGTGATGTATCATTTAGTTTGAAATGTTAACTGTAAAGAGGTTAAAATAAAATCGAGCCATTTCAATTGCGAAGTACAAGAACATTTTTATAAATATATCATCATCATCCTCAGTCCATATTCATCCCCACTCCAAGGGCAGGGACTTCCCCTGATCAGGGAGGATTAGGTCGTAGTCTGTCATGCTGGCCTAGTCCGGATTAATAGCGTTCACGCACCCATGCGGGCTTGCAGATTTCTTCACGAAGTTTTCCTTCTATATTAAGTACATTGGTGTCTACAATGTAAACCCTTAGTTCCCAAAGTGGTCCACGTGGACCCTAGGGGTCCACGGGAGACTCGACGAGAGTCTGCGTACGCAAATTTCCATAGTTAGATCTAATCTTCACATTTTTTGTTGAGTTTTGGGAATATGGCAGAAATGTAGCTGCAGAGGGTCCACCGGAACCAGCTGAATTTTTAAAGTGGTCTATGAGAAAAAAAGTCTGGGAATTTCTGATGCAAACGGTACATGAATTAAAAATAACTCATTAAGGGACTGAGATCGAAGCCGCAACCTTTCAATCGTCTGTAGTGTCTATAACCACTAGACCACCAATGTTCTTTAAAATATATAACAATTAATGGAGGCTGTAACTGCTGGGAAAGCCTAGATGAACTTTTTTTAAATTACAATAAAATTACCGCGTACAAAAAGTTTGCCGATGGGATATGACATCACGCGCAGATAATTGCATTGATAAAAGAATAAAAAAACACATGCATATCTATGTGATAGTGTTAGTGGATTACTTACTTTACACAAATGAAATGCTGACGGTACTAATTAGAGGTGGTAGGATGTAGGAGAGGCGTTCACTGGTAAACCTTTTGCGCACGGCTAGTCCGATACTATACTAAATCTGATACTAAATCTGTAATTCCGATGCTGAGTCTGTAATGCCTATATTTTTCTGAAATTTCGATACTAAGTCTGTAATTCCGATACTGAATCTGTAATTTCGGTACTATTCTGTAATTTCGATACTAAGTCTCTAATTCCGATAGTAAGTCTGTAATTCCGATACCNGTGGTAGGATGTAGGAGAGGCGTTCACTGGTAAACCTTTTGCGCACGGCTAGTCCGATACTATACTAAATCCGATACTAAATCTGTAATTCCGATGCTGAGTCTGTAATGCCTATATTTTTCTGAAATTTCGATACTAAGTCTGTAATTCCGATACTGAATCTGTAATTTCGGTACTATTCTGTAATTTCGATACTAAGTCTCTAATTCCGATAGTAAATCTGTAATTCCGATACTGAGTCTGTAATTCCTATCCTTGTAACTATTCTGTAATTCTAATACTAAATCTGTAATTCCAATACTGAGTTTGTAATTGCGATACTATTCTGTAGTTTCAATACTAAGTCTGTAATTCCAATACTAAGTTTGTAATTGAAATTAAATTCATACATTTTAAGAAATATATTAAATCACAAGTGGCTCGATTTGTTTGTCAACCAGTTTACTTTTTAATTAGAATATAGATTTTATTAAATTATTATAATATGCCTTTTGACAAAATGGTTTCCGTCCATAGTTGTTAAAATTATTATTTGTCGATTGTTATTGTCAAAATGGCGTTGATGAAAATATTACTATTGTAAAATATTATTGTACCGTATTATAAAATTTTTTGGGTATGTGGCGCTGGCATAATAATAGCGTCACTCCAGTTTTCCTCGTGGATGCTGTGAGAACTAGGTAAGAAATACACCAGGATAACCTTGACACCTTGTCATTACGTCGGGGTCACGACATGTCACCTTGACATTATGTGGGGATGTCCGGTATAGATAGAAATAAATAAACACTACACTTTCCACACGTGTTTATATTATTTAGATAATATTAGATACACAGATCGTGATTGTAAAATAATAAATGATGCGGGCGGCGCGCGCGCAGGTCTAACCACCTGCTAACCACCACTAAGTTGAACTACGCACTAAAACAAATCAGCCATATAAGTGTGTCGCCACAGGCAGCAACGTTATCCTGGTATTTAATTAAAATTACTGCAATCTCCAAGATTTTTACTAAGCGTGAAGATTATCGAAAATTCCTCCTTTTTAAAAAGGAATTCTATGTCCAGCAGTGAACAGAAGTTCACTATGGATATCGTCAATATGATGATTACCAATTTTGCAATGCCGAAATTGTTATTATTATATCTTCCTTCCTATTTCGATGCATTTAATTTTTTTTAGTAATATAAAGTAGTCCCCTACGTTTATAGAAAATTACGTTATTTCAATTTTAAGTACATTTAATGTAAGTGTTTAGTGAATTAATGTAAATTGTACCTTAATTTAATTGTTTTAGTGAATTAATGTAATTGTATTTATAAAATGGATAAATTTCCGCCCAAATATTTTTTCATTCCAAAGGAATAGTTAGTTATGTACCTCTGTAAATATTTATACATAATGTCAGTAGCATTTTTATGTAAATAATAGATTTGTCTGATAATACGAGAAAGATTTATAAGAATAAATAAATGAATTTAAAAATGATTTTAATTTTTTACTTCTTAATGTGGTATATTTTGGACCGGATACTTTCACACACATTGATATAATGCAAAATTAGGATCCTATTGAGCACTAGGAATGACATAGATTCCTATGATTAATGATAGATAACTTAGATAGATTAATGATAGATGTTGAAATGCTTAATATCAATAAATAGGCATACATTTTTTTATAATTTGGAAAAAGTACTTATGTTCTCGACACGACAAAATAAAGCATATATCATAAATAGAAATTTCGCCCCGAAGAAAATAAATAGAAATTTACGAAAATATTTCAACAAATAACCTTTACCCGAGGTGAATAAATTTAAAGTTCTCAAGGAGCAATAGATAATGTGTTCACGTTCAGTTTTCAATTTCAGCTCCTGGACTATTCCAAACACATTCGTTGTTGGTCTAGCACATAATATTAGACAAAAGAGCATATATTAATTTAAATTTAAAACCATATTTAAAAACATACACATTAATTTCCTCATGTCGGACAAGATTATAAATTATTACCTGTACCTTAACGACAGCTACTAAAACAGGAATCAAGCTGTATCTTCAATTCTACTGGACCGATTTTGATAAAAAATGCCGCAGTATTTAAATCGGAATACTACCTTTAAGACTGTATTAGTTTAACCAAAATCTACCCACTGGTTTTTGCGTGAAGCCCGAACAAACGAACAAACAAACATCGACGGATTTAGTTTCAGAAGCCCGTAATTAGTCGAAAACCACTTAGAGTTTGTTTTTAAATATCTTTAATTTTTAAAAATTTTATATTTAACTATTTTATAATAGTACAGATAAATATGAAACTAAACTGATAAGCTGTTAGAAAATACTCAAAAAAAAAATGGAAATAAGATTACGATGTTTCTGCTAATTCACGCAAAAGGAGTTCGCGGATATTCTTAATGAACGAATCACGTGTAGCACATAACCTGATTTCGGTAGAAAGGGCATTCCAAAAAAGAACAGACTGAACAAGAGAAGAAGCGTTGACAAGACTAGAGCTATGGGAAGGGCATAAGAGAAGTGAATTATTGGAAGAACGAAGTTTTAAATCCATATTAGGTAATCCTTTTATAACACGTTTAAGAGTTATAATATTAAACCTCTTTGCATTGTATAATCTATTATGTACAGAGGTTGTTTAATCTATGGTTTTTTTATAATAATATTAATAAGCTAGCACTTGACTACAATCCCACCTGATAGTAAGTGGCGATGTAGTCTTAGGTGGTAGAGCGCGCTAGCCTAGTACAAATCTGTTCACTCTTCTCTTGAAAACGTCCACATTGTAATCGGAGGGAAACACTGACGCCGGCAGACCATTCCAGTCCTTGGCCGTACGCATTAAGAACGAAGAAGCAAAACGTTTAGTACGGATGGTCGGAACATCAACCAGGTAGGGATGATAACCTGCCGTACGCCTAGTCGTCCGATGATGGAAGGGAGCTGAAGGAACTATATCGTGTAATTCCTGTGCACACTCTCCAAAATGAATCCTATAGAATACCAATAGGCTGGCTATCCTTCGTCTATGTCCTAGGCTCTGGATAAATTACCTCATATCATGTATTTTGCTGTGTGACGCCGGCATAATGATAAGGTAACTTCATCTCTTCCAATGGTTGCTGTGAGAACCAGCCGAGGGTTGATCCATGATAACCGGCAGCAGCGTTATACTGTTATTCAACCAAAATCTACTGCGGTCCCCGAGACGCGTGCCAAGCGTCTACTCTGTTCTTTTAAGGCGGAGACATATGTCCAGTGGTGAACTTCTACGGGCTGGTGAAGAAGAAGGATGTCAGCACCATTTTATTTTTCTTTCTTTTATTTTAAAAATGACAACTCCTGCATTAGGGTTAATTCCTGTGTCGCGGGCACTTTACAAACATTCAAATAACGGGAACACAGAACACCCAGACTCATAACAACAATTTGTGGTTCACACAAAGTTATTGTCCCGTGTGGGGATCGAATCCACAACACTCGACAGCGCAGTGGACACTTAAACCACTGTACCATCCGTGCAGTCAAAGTCACCCTTAAAAGTACAGTTCAGTCAGTCACCCTTTAAAGGTCGACTGGTAAGTAAATTCCTTAGACATATACCGTTTGCCAGTGACGTAACCTCAGATTAGCATCCTAATGTCTCCCTCCCAGGAATACACAACAACACGTTTTAAATTTTAACACAAAGGCAAATCGTGTGGACTGTACGCAAGTGTTCCTAATGCCACCTATTAGCTGATACCAGTGTACCTGCATAAGTTACACGAATTATATTTAAATGTCTAATGCGTACTATTAACATTAGGCGTACAAGGATTGCAGTTCTTAATAGATGTAATGCGCTTAATAAAGTACCAAGGTGGCGTGACCCATGGAGGCACTCAAATGAATCCCGTTTAATCGAGCGCTAGTACGATTTGAGACATCAAGGAGGGTCTAGGTAAATTGGTGGCGCTATAGCTGTCAATCAGCAAAAGCTAAGCGCTACAGAGATTGGAGCAATTCTTAGGCGGTAAGCGAGTTCACCCATTTTTATGTCAAACTGATACAAAATAGAATAGAAAACTCTTTCATTGCAAATCAGGTTAACACATTTAATAAAGTATTATAGCGACTCTGTAACGTCGGCATATTAATATCGTTACCCTACCATCTCTTTATCTCTTACCGAGGATGCTGTAAGTACTAGCTAGGTTATGCGCCAGGATAAAGAAGTGCAGCGTTATCCTGTCATTGAATCTAAATCTATTCCGATCTCCAAGATGCCGGCCAAGTGTTGAGATTGAGATTATGACAAATTCCTCCTTTTTAAGGAGGAGCTTCATATCCAGCAGTGGACTTAATTCGCTAATGATAATGAATAATGATTATGTAAAGTAAATGTAAGTATTACTTTTAAAGTAATTTTCATTATAGCTCTGATTATATTATATAATTAGCGTCCATAACAAATTTAGTAACAATGTTGTTATATTGTTATATTGACATGATAAGAAACTAGATTAATTCTTCATTTTAAGAGGGGTATGTTAAGGTATCTATATTAGTTGTGAGATACAAAGATACTTGGGCACGTATAACAAACAATATGAAATCTGATACCATGTTAGCCACTAACCATTCGAACGAATTGAATCAGAATTCTATAATACTTCAATTCTATTACAAATCAAGGTCGATTTACCATAATCATCACACCTGCCAGGCATAGTAATAACGGCACTATCTCCGTTGAATGCTGGATAATGCTATTACCCATTAATCTATGACTCGGGTTAAAACATTCGTGTTCCTCATACAAAGTTTGTCTCTACCAGGTTCGAATCCGGGACCAAACGGTACAGAAATCGGGATCTCTGCCACTGAACCTACCGGTAATATATGCTAATAACCATGTATTAAGCTCAATTGTATCCACCTTAGGGTCTTTTTATTAATCGCTCGCCGCCTATAACTTATCGTATAAAGCTCAAGCAATACTTTGATCCATTGTTATTTCAAGCCTGTCTGACTGCGGCCACTATGAATTATTGATGGATACAATACATACGTGATCCTATATCTTAAGTTAACCTGGATTATACAAAGGCACAAAGAATGTTGAACTAGCTTAAATTATTTAATTATAAAACTCGTATTAGTAAATATGACGTTAATTTTCTTTTTTCTAAAGTTAGAGCTTTCCATAGAGATATTTTAATTTTTTTTGTGTGACTATTGTCTATTGCGATTGTCTGTTGCTGAATTAGTGTACCGGGTTATGTTATGGTAACATGAATATCAAGATGTGGGTGATATGTTCATTTGCAGAATTAATAATGTTAATGTTTTATAATAGTGGACGGTTTTATATTATAGTTAAAATTATATCAATAAATCAATCAACCACTTTTTTCAAAAAGGTCATGTTCTTAGCACCTTTAATCGACGAAAGTGTATGAAATAATGTATAATTATAGATGAGGCGAGTGAGGTGTGTCAGAATCGTAGTATGTGGCGAACTGTAGCCTCTGCCTACCCTTATGTGATACCGGCGTTAGTTTATGTATGTATGTCATATCAATAAATTCAGAGTTTATTATGTTTGTGTACTCATGTATTAGTACATACATACATACATACACTCACGCCAATATCCCATTGGGGTAAGCAGAGACCACTTCTTTCCACCTGCTACGATCGTCCAATATAGCAAAATGGATATCCGCAGCCCACAGTTCGCCCCCGTGGGTAACGAGACGTGTCGGGTGGATAACAACGACTAGACTATAGATAAATACGTTCAAGACTCGGATACACACATTTGTGCTAATCACACAAAGTTTGCCCCTACCAGGATTCGTACCCGGAACTCATTGGCACAGAAACCAGTGTCACTGCTAAGTGTTAATCAGTCGTCAATTATTATTATTATTTACAAGTGGCTTTTAATAATGGAATTCGATTACTCGTTGGCATAATGCATAGAAAATTTCTTCTGTATCGTGCCTAAAGGAGTTTCCTCTGAAACTCCAAACAGTCCCAAGTTAGCCGATTTGCTTCCCGACTCATTACAACATAAAATCATCGCTATGCCGGCGATCGCACCGGTTCGCATTAGCGCACTCGTTAGCAGAAAACAAATTAATAAATTATAGCCCGGTAAGTTTTCCGATCACACAGTCCGTGGGAAGTGCGCTCCCGATGCTTAATTTATTTAAACAGGCCGTAGTAAACAACATTCGCTTCGGGGCTCAGGCGACGAGCAACGCTGGCAATCGCATATTACGCAACAATATTGCTCAACAAAGAGTTAAAACATTTGCAAAAGAAAATTATTATAAATTCGATTATAATGTACGTCGTGTGTCTTTGGTGTCGTGGTTATCCACCCGAAACGTCTCGTTTTCCACGGGGGCGAAAAGTGGATTACCGATATATTTGTGTATTTGTACTGCTCAGATTGTAAAGGTCAGGGAGTACTTAGTCTTTTAGCCTGTCCGGCAAATAGACTTAAGTACACCGGTAAGCGACCCCGGCCCCCCGAGCTACTACTGTCTCTTCTTACTCCTTCCGAGATAATAGTATATTATATCTTATAGTCCTTTTGAGGAACGCAATTAACATTTTTGAATCTTATAAAATGGTGGCGTCGTGGTTCACCATCTGACACATCTCGTTTCCCGCGAAGGCGAAAATTGGTCCTTGGATAACCACTTCGCTACATTAAACGATCGTAGCAAGTGGAAAGAAGTGATCTCTGCTTACCTCAATTCGATCCGCGTCGGAGAGCCCGGGAAAAAGGCGTGACTGTATGTATGTGTGGACGTATATATCATCATTAAATTATTAAGCTGAAGATGAATATAATACAATAATAATACAGAATGATATCACCAGGTCATCGGCCCACCTAATCGGAGGTCTACCCGACCGCGACCTGGTGAAGGTCGCGGGCATCGGTGGATGTAGGTGGCTCTCCTCTCAAGCTACTCTATCAAGCCGGCTACAGGGGGTGCCAAAAGAAATATACATACATACGCTGAAAAAACATATCTCTCCTTCTGGCGGAGTCGGGTAAAATTATCAACCTGTATGCCGACTGATGTGGACCTCTTTTAATACAAATTATTTCATAAACTTCTTAAAAATAATAATGAATACTAGTAGTGCATTGGTGGTGTAGTGGTTTTAGATAGGGCTGACGATCGAGT
>WUAW01007209.1:34283-46197 GCA_017165845.1 Thaumetopoea pityocampa | reverse complement strand
ATACACATACACATACACATACACATACACATACACATACACATACACATACACATACATATACACATACATATACACATACATATACACATACATATACACATATATATACACATATATATATATATATATATATATATATATATATAGTGGTGTAGTGTTACCAGAGACGGCTTGTGATCCAAAGGTCGTAGATTCGATTCTGGACCCGAACCACTGATTTAATTCTAATTCATGCACGATCTACATTGTAGACAAAATGTACTGAACGAAAGGAAAATTTCGTGAAGAACCCTGCATGCCCGCCCGTGTGTGAAGTCTACCATCCGGCACTAGGCCAGCGTGGTAGACTACGGTCTAATCCCCCTCCTGTGGCCTAAGCCTTGTAGTGGGGACGAATGTGGACTGGGAGTGAATGTTTGAAATCTATAAGACACTATTAAATATCATTTTGAGTATTCGCGTTGTGCGCGTTAGTGACTCATCTACTGTTTATTTACAATGACACAGTTAATGTGAAGGTGCCTTTACCTGTTTGCCTTACGGCTTAAACGCTAAAACGATTGTTATAACATTTGGCTGAAAGATAAATATGATACAATGGCGAACGGATGTAGGCATAAATCATCATCATCATAGTTACAGCGTTACTGCGAGCGAAACTGCGTATCTTCGCTAGTATGTTTTATCGATTGGCTTAAATCCACAGCTTCACCCGCAATGGACTCATAATAGGCATGATTCTGGCGGGGCCAGGGGCCAGTACGTATATATAGGTATAATTAAAAATAAATGTTTTCTGATGTCCCTCTCATGAGAGTAGCCGCAGACTACAGCTTGCTATACCTACTACGACTCTAACCCTCTACTTTTGCCTATTCAGCTGCGCAACCGTTTGAGCCACATCGGTAACAATCTCTCTCGACCTAGTATTATTCCGACTTTTACGTTAAAGTCTGCTCTTTACAGTAGGAATGTAGCTGTAGGGCGGATTAACTGATCGATAGAGGTCATCCCAGTAAGTCCCCACAATTCCCACTAAGTGTTGTTGAGACACCAACCAGAACCCACTGATTTAGGTGTCTTCTGAAAAACGAAGATGCCATGCCAGTCAGGAACCTTTCGATCGCTGAATTTAAAGTGAGGCTTTAACCACCTTGTTACCGTGTCTCTTAGTAACAATATTATGTAATGTTAACACACCGAGCTCTGTTGTTAGACGTACGTCTCATACTCAAGTTATCCGCCACCTGTGCACATAACTACATGATGACGTTGAGTCTATCAATTCACATTAGGCCAGCGACGTAAACTAAAGCCTAAGCCCCATTTAATTCAACATTCAAGTATTCTATTAACTGCTATATAAGAAGAGGCATGGAGTCACGTCAGCATGCGACATTAGCACAGACGAAAGAGGATCAGTAGACGCATTCCGTGAAAAAATTTAATTAAATAACGACTCTGGCGATGATGCAGTAAAGCGCATTTTACTTAGCATAGCACTGTATGCCTAGTATTTTTATTAAACTACAAGACGTCTCGCTCTGTACGTGCAGGCTAATATGAATCGTATTTGTACGTGTTAAGAGATTTTTTTGACCGTTTCTGAACCGCTCGTTTCTTTCTCGCCCGGTTGAGTCGTAACACATGAGTAAAAGTTCAATAATGAATCAACGCACAACCACCCGAGTCCATCGCGCGCGTGACACGCACTGTGTCACCCAACCGAACGGGCCGCGCGTCGTAGGTGAGAAGTGCGCCCACCCTGACATTAGCAAGAAAAGCCGCTGGTTACAGCTAGTTTTAAATATTTGATCCTAACCAAGTTAATTTAGTATATTCATTTTCAAGCTTAATTTAATATATTAATTTTTAATAATAATTTACAAGATGGCATGTTACAAAATAATTAGCATGTTGTTAACATAATGAGCCATAATATTATCTACATCCGCCGCTTAGCCGCTATGAAAGTAAAATATAAATGATACTCACTATGCAGAAAACAGCGATAAACATACGTAGATAAACAATTAAATTATTTATTACCAGAAATAATACAAAATGCTGATATTATGTTCTATTTTGAATAAAAATAATTTTAAAATGTTTTTTAGTTAATATTCGCGCTATAAACTCATATTTATTAATCACTTCACAGGATATATCGCGATCAGTTTTAATATTTTATTACCTTTGCATTTCAAATGAGGGTAGATGAACAAACTGCCAGTGGTTCGAAAGGTCAACGACGGACTATCTAATACACCTGACAAATAAATAACTTTTTAGAAGTGTGGTTTCTTCTCTACCATATTTGTCGTCTTTGGTTACAGGCATGAGTTTATAGAAAGTATATATAACATATTGGTATATACATACATACATACACTCACGCCGATATCCCATAAGGGTAGGCAGAGACCATAGTATATTATACTATACAGTCACGCCTCTTTCCCATTGTGGTAGACAAAGACCACTTCTTTCCACCTGCTACGATCGTTCAATGTAGCAGAGTGACTATTCGCAGCCCCCGCGGGCAACGAGACGTGTCGGGTGGCGAACCCCAGGGGTCCACGTGAGACTCGACAAGGGTCTTCGTTGGCGTAGGCAAATTTCTATAGTTAGATCTAATCTTCACATTTTTTGTCGAGTTTTGGGAATATGGTAATGTAGCTACAGGGGGTCCACCGGAACCAACTAAATTCTGAAAGTGATCTATGAGAAAAAAAAGTCTAGAAACCTTTGATCTATACTATTATAAAATTGATAAATGTCAAATTTTCAAAAATCAAAAATATTTAAAAACAAACTACTCAGATTGACTAATTAAGGCCTCCTCAAACCAAATCTGTCGATGTTTTTTAAAGAAAGAAGAGTTTGTTTGTTCGTTTGAGTTTCAGGCAAAAACCAACAGGTAGATTTTGGTTAAACTGTTATAGTCTTGTACTGTTCCGACTTAAATACTGCGGCATGTTTCATCAAAATCGGTCCAGTAGAATTGAAGATACAGCTTGATCCCTGTCTTAGTAGCGGCCAGTAATTTGTATTAGTAGGTCAAGTAAAAGTGGTTCTATGATTTTATTTAAATCTCTGATTGCCTCGGGATTTCCCATATCATAGCAGAAAACCGATATCTACGCGGGCCGCAGGCAAAAGCTAGTTATTGGATAAGTTGCTCCGATGAGTGAAGGTCGCGGTAGCCGTGCCCCAACAGCGCGTACAATTATGGACTGCGTCTGAACCTATCAGGTCACAATCAGTCGCGTGAAAGCCAGCGACCTCTTAATTCGGCGTTGTAAGCATTAAAAAGAACACAGTAAACAATTGTTAAATAAACCGCGGTATCTGGCGGTGCCGAGTTACGGTCGCGTGCAAATAAAAGTTAATTAAACAAGTGAAGTCGGAGCGGTCGCGACCTTTAACGGTGCGGTGGTGTCGCGGGTCGGACATGGAAGTGTACGAACAGTAGAGATATCAACTCATTATTCTGTACAAATTTTAAGAACAGTGTTACAGATAAACTGTTAATAAGCAGAAAAATGTTGCTGCGTGCGTAATCTATACTATTATAAATTTGTCAAATGTCAAATTTTTAAAAATTAAAGATATTTAAAAACAAACTACTCAGATCGACTAATTAAGGGCTTCTGAAACCGAATCCGTCGATGTTTGTTTGTTCAAGTTTCACGCAAAAACCAGCAGGTAGATTTTGATTAAACTGTTACAGTCTTAAAGGTCAAGTTCAAGGTCAGGTCAAGGTCAGTCAGGTTCAAGGTCTTATTCCTACTTAAATACTGCGGCATGTCTCATCAAAATCGGTCCAGTAGAATTGAAGATACAGCTTGATCCCTGTTTTAGTAGCGGCCGCTTTGGTACGGGAGGTCAAGTAAAAGTGGTTCTGTAAAAATGATTGTGTCGGGATTTCCCATGTTGTGAAAAACCGACATTCACTCGGGCCGAGCCGCGGGCAATATCTAGTATCATAATAACGCCGCTCCACCTCTTCCCGTGGATGCTTTGAGAAGTGGCTGAGGGACGTACGAGGGTAACACGCAACGTTATCCTGTCATTCAATCAAAATTTAATGCGATCTCCAAGATGCCTGCCAACAGTGGAGATTGTGGCAATCCGTCCTTATTACGGAGGTGGCCTATGGCCAGCAGTGGACTTGGACTTAGACAGTGGACAAGGGCTGGTGATGACGAAGAAGTACAAAATTCCTACTATTAAAAAAGTTTATATTACTTTTTACAAAATATGTGATGATATACTTCCACTTAGTACTAAAGTACTACATAAACAATGAAGTATCTTAGATATCGTTGAAAGAAAACGGACTTGCTGCTGGACAGCTAAAACCCAACTATTCAACATAGCCAAAAACAGTCGCAAAATCAGATAAACAACATATCTTTTTAACCAGATAATATACACATAATTATCGTAAAAAGTATCTATATATTTTATCTGGTTTAAAATTTTGACCTATAGCTGTAGTGAAAATTTTTATATTTTAGTTACAGCAAACATGTTTTCTTCCATAGATATTTACATTTCTGTGTCTTAGATATTCCTTTCACAGCACAATGTACATGTATTATTATGTATACATGTATTATTATGTATGTATATACTTAACAAAAAATGGAATTATAAGTTACATTATTACAAAGTATGGTTGGTAACCACAAATGTGGGAGGTATCTTCAATCAATCTATATAAAACAACTTATAGAATCAGTAATCTATACTATCACGGCGTGTGTTTTGAATGCTACCACGACACGGAACGTCAGGCGCATTATTCAGCTGTCGGAGATTTGGCGGCAACTCGAGTGAAGCGTAACTTGAAGTTACATTTTAACGTTTTATATTAGTTTATTGTGATGTTTAATATATAAATTTGGTATTATTTTGTGTATTAATCATCAATAATCGTTGAACAATATTGAAACGTTGGAATAAAACTGTGACTAACATAGCACTGGCCGTTTATTTTTTTTTCAAGGCAAGAAGTCTGCGGATACTTTTACCCTGTCAATGTATAATAATTTTCGGATTAACGTCAAAAATCCCAAGAAGAAATAAAATGTGATACATACATACACACATTCATAAGGGTAGGCAGAGACCACAGTTTGCCACATACTACGATCCTGATACACCTCTCTCGCCTCATCCACATCCATGCATCTTTTCATATACTTTCCTCGATTAGGGGTGCTATGAACTTGGCCTTTTTGAAACAAGTTGTTGATATGGTCAAGGTAAGTTTTTCCTGGGCGCCCTTTTCCGACATTTCCACTCACATTTTCCCGGTATATTCGTTTCGTCAATCGAATCTCACTCATTCTTTCTAAATTAAAAAACCATCCTTTCTCGATCCTTGTCACCAAATCATACTTTAATTTACACCGATCCCTTATCACGCTATTCCTCAATCGATCACTCAGGGCGACTCCACAGATACCCCGCAGGGAACGCATTTCCACCGCATTTACGCGACTTTCGTTCTTCTTAAGCCATATTCACAATTCACTGCCGTACATAAGTGTAGGCACCAATACAAAAGCGTGAATAGCAAGACGAGCCTTTTGTGAGACTGGCTGACTACTCATCATAGAGTGTAGAGCACCATTCAATTTATTACCCGCAGTCACTCTCCTTTCAATATCACTATCACACCTTCCATTTTTTGAAATCATAGTTCCCAGGTACACATTACTTGATCTACTCTAGCACCATCTACAACAATGTTACATCTTGTAACATTTTCCTCTCTTTCGATCACCAATACCTTCGACATACATTAATTTTAATTCCTTTCTTTACACAAAACACTTTTTTAGATTTGGCCAAGCGTTATTCCGATAGGAACCTTAAAGAGAAGACCTGATCTTGAAGAGCAACCCATTCCTTTCCTAAATCCCGCTTGTAAATCCCACAATTTTTCTTCGGTTTCATTAACTACCCTTTCAATGTGATAAATCAGCATTTTAATTGTTAAACTGATGAAATATACCATAATACATATTATATGGCTAAAGGACATGTATCCATTGCTAAGAATATATAATAAAAAAAATCATTCAACTGTCAAACTCGAGCTTAATCACACGCGCACACGTATTCAACGTCGGCGCTAGCACCGGACGGGGCCCGTTATGCGCCGATCCATCGATCATGCGACCGTCTTTGTTTATTCAATGGTATCTACTCGTTTGACCTTAATGAGCCGTAAAACACGAAAGGCGACTTACCTGTATCGAATACTAGCTTTTACTAGCTGCTTCGCTGGCGTTCATTGTTGATGTTGATGATTGATGATTTGATGATTTAAATACATGACAGAGACAGTTAAAAATACAATTTTTTTTATCCCTCGCGAAGTTTTTTTCGGGATAAAATGTACCCTATGTACTTTTCTGTTATAATATTAAATTGAGATACAGACAATTTTGTCAGTGCTTCCAGCAGTATCTATATAATAATAGAATAAAACTATAGTTGAGCCAAATCTATACATTGGATATTTTTCGGAAATTTTAACGGAGATATACTTCGTTATGAATACAGAGACCGAATCATTGTTTTTTTAATTTTTGACTGTTTTTCTGTTACTTTTAAATATGATCATATAAATATATATTGCTTATAATTTGAAATAAGATTTAGACTATGTTTTAGAGCAAAAATATAGATATTGCAAAGTTTTTTTTTTTAAATTAAATTGATGAATCCAACGATTTCCGGGAAGTTTCCGAGATTGTAAATCGATTATGCGGGTGTAACCGCGAGCAGCAGCTAGTTATGACAATAAAGTTTCATTGTTTTTATTTATTACTCAACTAAAATACATCAATTTCAAAATCATCACACTTAGCGCCAATAAACCGCCGTGGTTTGCGTAGGCGCTGCACATTTGCAGCTACATAAACTAATACAGGCTGTTTTATTTTCGTATGTAGTATGGAGAAGACAAAAGAAGAAATATTTTAATTTTAGTATATTTATTCTTTTAGACATACGAAATATTATCGCTTTAACATTTATTTATTATACATATTGTATTTGGACCCATAACCCATGTGATCGTACACACTGCCGCGACAATATCTTAGCAACAACATCCAACGCATTTCGGATCGTTTAAAGCGACACAATAAAAGATAGAATAAAAAATTGTAAACTAATTGCGTCCATATACAGTGTCAGCAACTAAAAGAAACACTACAATGTGGACTCTTGCATCTTATCTCTACGCATCAAAGCTATGAGACTACTAAAACAAAAAAGCAGCGCTCCGCATGCAGGTACGCGATGCGTGGGCGCATCGGGCGTGCGGCTTCACCACTCGATGACTGTGAGCTTTACGCAACGAGCTGTCAAATGTGACACATAAATAAAACGGTGACAGTTTGAAAATTGCAATCTTCGCTCTGGACACTTGAATGATGAGCGAAGGGAATGAAGTTGCGCTGTTATCTGTGCTTCAATGCGGTCATTAGTCGCGAATTATTTCCTTTTATTTGGTCCTTCTAGAGTATAATGAAAGTTGTCTCGACTAAATTGTAGAGTGAATAAAGAAATACTTTAATTGTCACAATATTTTTTTTGTTCTTTTAAGGGATATTGTATGGTACTGTGTCTACGACAGGAAGGGGAAAACAGAAAATTTATTTCTTTCTTATAGGTATTTGTAGTTTTTTTCTTTCTGTATACCGATTTCTTTTCTGTTTTAAACAAATTAAATGTTATGTACTGTCTGTTATTCAAATTTGTAAAAATATAATTTATTAGAAATAAAATGTATTGGAAATACAAATAGAAATTATATGTTAACATTTTCGATAAAACTATCTACTACGTATTATTGATGAAATGAGTTTACAATATTTGTTTGAACGTTTAATGGGCTATAAATAATCCAAATATTATCTATGGAAATGAAGAAGAACATATTATGAGAAAATTAAAATATGATACTTTATAAGAAAGAAAGCATCTAATAGTTTATAAATAACTTCAATAATGAATACAGCACTGACACTGCTTTAATAGTCTCAAAGTAATTAATAGTCTGCATCTGCAAAAATAAGCAATAAAATAAATAATTATAACATTTTTAACACTCAATAATTGACTGCCAATTATGTGTGGGGAGCTATCAATAGAAAAAGATATAACCCTTAAACTTTTCAAGTACCCATCGAAACGGAACGCCGCCATACGCATTTTAATCGATACTATTAGTCAAATAATAAATACAAAGGTAAACAAGAATTTTGTATCGAATAGTTAGTCGATTTTAAACGAGATCTAATGAAAGGGACCGACTTTTGATCGGGGCCTTTTATTGAGGTTAGTGGATTAAATGCGACTATTGCTCGGTCGAATAAAAATATTTGCACGACACAGATGGGTATTTACGTGTCTGTTAATTTTATGCAAACGATACTGGCATTGCAGCATGGTTGAAATCCAGAATTATTTACGGCAAAGTGGGCGGAGAAATCGCATAAGCCGCTCGCTTTTTCCGGAGCGAACGGATATCCTAAGCTATGGCCTGTGTTAACATTTAAACAGATATTTTAGTAACCAAGCAATCGACTAATAATGGGTACCTACATTTACAAAACGATTATGTCGTATTTGTCGCTTACTGCTTTTATATCTTGTTTATTTTTATCAAAAGCTAGTTTAGGTCTACTGCTGACATCATCTTCCATAAAAGATCACTTTTTGTGCAGTTATGTTCTCTTAGATTGAATTTGTGTCTATACTTCCACATTCATATAAATATAATATAGGCGAAAGTGTGTTTGTATGTTTGTTATCTCTTCTGCCTAACAAAAATGAAATTTGGCCGGAAAGTAGACATAATTCTAAGGACAACTCATTATACTTGTAATAATTACCATCGCAACGTTATTGCGAAGGAGCTTGCGGGTTTGAATAAGTAGTACATGTTTATAGAGATTTTTTTAGCAACATTGACAGTTGAGAAATCACGATAATTATCGAGACGCAAGACGTATTTACACCAACAATTACAACAAGGTTTTTTTATATAATTATTATTATTTATATTATCACTACAACAAAAGGTACAAAAAAAAAACACGTGCTTAGATTACAGTGCATAATATTGCGAGACTGGTGCTTAAACTAGGCAAGACCTGTATTGCAAGTCACCGGTTCACCTTCCCAATATATTTCTTAAACGTAATAGTTATTATCGGTGCATAATATTTGTGGCTGAATCAGGATTAAAGTGGGTATGTATAGAAAACGACCTGAATATTGGAAGAAACGTTGCGTAATTCGGTAATGGACAATTAAAATCTCGTATTAATCAATATTTAAATGTTGACGTTATATTTGGTGATAACATTAAAATTCTGCACTTTTCTATACAACAATTTATCATGGCCGCCATTAAAATTTTATATCATAAACGTTCGTAGATTTCTCCAATCAATTTACGAGATACGATAATGGTTTGTCACGGTAAACGTAGATGATATTGTTTTACATAACACACGGGGTGAGAGTAACCGTTGAACGGTGTAATAAATTACACGTATCACAAACAAACCGGTTGCTTCGTGTTCAAGATTTTCTGTAATACTAATAAGCAATCATCATAATCCCCAGTCCATATCGTCCCACGTCCCATTACATGGGCACGGACCTCCCGTGATCAGGAGGGGGATTAGGCCGTAGTCTACCGCGCTGGCCTGGTGCGGGTTGGTTGATTGGTAATAAGCAACAATAATAGGTCATCTTGTGGCTAGCTGCTGGGTGTAGCGAAACCACGGACCCGAATTCCGGTGGTAGGTCTCTTCAGTAGTAAATTTAAGTATATTTACAGGACAAGCTAAAAGACTAAGTACTCCTTTATCCTAAAGAAAAAAAAAAAGATTTAGATTGTTTATTTATTTTTCCATTAATAATAATGGCAAACGGGTAACGTGACGTGTNAGTGCGGGTTGGTTGATTGGTAATAAGCAACAATAATAGGTCATCTTGTGGCTAGCTGCTGGGTGTAGCGAAACCACGGACCCGAATTCCGGTGGTAGGTCTCTTCAGTAGTAAATTTAAGTATATTTACAGGACAAGCTAAAAGACTAAGTACTCCTTTATCCTAAAGAAAAAAAAAAGATTTAGATTGTTTATTTATTTTTCCATTAATAATAATGGCAAACGGGTAACGTGACGTGTCACGGCACGAAGCCATGAGAACGGCAAATTGTCAAATCATAACGTTAACCGCGCGAAAGTTCTCGAGCGCAGACCCATCCATCCACCGGCAACCATTACACTAATGGATCAATTTAAAACACATTTCGGAACGGGCTACAGTTATGTAAAAACGAGTGTATACATGAGTCAACGTATTCCCACAATTATGATAAATTTAAATATCAAAAATTGATTTAATGAACTGTTAATAGCAGATTTAGTTTCTTATGAAAACAATTTAGCGTTTCATATTAATTTTAATAATATAACATTTGTATAAGTTGCCATAAATAAAAATTTATCTATGTCTGTTTATTGGAGATTGTAGACCATTTATAATTCTCGAGTGAATAATCTTGTTAATAGATGACCAATGACCATCAATATTAAAGTGCTATTTATACGTAAAAGCACACTAATCTAGTGATGCTAGATACGACTCGCGCTAGTCGCGGGTTGGATTCCTGTTCCCATACCACTAGGTTATTTTTCAGTTATATACTGCCTACATCATTGATACCAGATGTGGTCTATATCAACCCCCAGGGGTCAACAATGACCCACAAGGGGTCCATGCCAGCTGTTAAAACACATTTGACGTTGATGAGTTTGCAAAATTTAATGTTGAATTAGCACAGTCATAGTAAACTAGTTTTTCTTGTTTGTAAGTATGTAAAAACGATGTATATATGTATATTATTAGTAATATATGTATATTATATTAGATATATATGTATATTAGATGTATATATGTATATTATTAGTAATAGTTTATTATTACATTTGAGTTTATTATTATATTTTTTGTTCTTTCATATCATCACACATTTTCTTTTTGTTTGTGAATGCACCTACTTTTTATCTCTGCACTGTCCTAAGGTTGACTGGTAGAAAATGCCTAAGGCATTAAGTCTGCCTTTACATTTTTTTATGTATGAAATGTAAAATAAATAAATAATATAAATTAACCCAAAACAGTAAAACACGTCAAGTAACTAGTCTACAAAACAAAAAGAAAGTTTGGAGACCTCTATTTTATGTAATAACAGATATCACCTTCATTTTGGACAAAATTCGACACTGCGATATCGGGGAGTAATTAATCACACATACAGAATCGATTATATCAATGAAATTTTAATGCACTACGGACATTTGTCACAAAAGCATCTTGAAGAAAGCACGAGTTAATTTGCATCAGATTAACAGTTGACTTATATGACCAAATTACAGTTTCACCAGAGTGGGGCGATAATAACACGCAACCAGATTTATTTACGGGTACAATGTTCAAAAAAATGGTTATCGTAACGGTATTCGTGATGGAAATGATAAAATATAGCCGAAGTTTCGGCTGGTGGGACACTCATTTATTTTCGATGTAATTGTTGGGAAAAATATAGGGGACCACCCGTACCGGTGCAGCAGCAAACGCACGAGTATTCATAGACGAAGACAAGTATGTGATTATTGACTGAACCTGCTATTTAACAAATACTGTTTTATTAAACAACTTTGATGCTAAGTTAAAAAAACACCTTTTGATTTTTTGACATATCGCTCATCCAATAGAATAATGACGTAATTGTAAAAAAGTTAAAATTTTATTTTGTGTTTTATTTGGATGATTTGTTGTTTAATATGGATTTTTTTCGAGAAT
>WUAW01007209.1:13460-26040 GCA_017165845.1 Thaumetopoea pityocampa | reverse complement strand
CAAAAATGGCGGCGTCATGGTTCGCCACCCGACACGTCTCGTTTCCCACGGGGGCGAATAGCGGGCTACTGATAGCCACTTTGCTCGTAGCAAATGGAAAGAAGTGGTCTCTGCCTACCCCTTCTTCGGTAGTATAGTGGTCAATATACCCGCCTGTTATACGGGATTATATATAAATTACATGATAAATGTACTATTCGTTACAACATGTATCGACAAGTCGCGTAAAACTATATCAGGCCAGTCCATTATGGGACCGACTACGTAAATTTAATTTGAATTTGGATTTCTAAGTAATGAATGAATGATATCGAATTTCACACTAGCCAGTATTATAAATCAGCATTTCATAGGTAAGGATCCGATACAAACACATAATTGTAACTATTTTAATTGTAACGTATGAGTAAACGTGTTATTAAAATATCTATATGGACGTATGCGTAATGGTTGCACTGTTCACAATCCATATATCTATGGACATAATAACTCAAGACAAGGAGCCAACTTACAGTAATCCAAGTACATATACCACGCATATTTCTAGTCGATTAGTTTATACAAGAAGTTATACAAGTTTTATTGGTTTATATTTTGTCGTTTCAAGATCCATTACGAGTATGTTTGTATTTTATTATATTCTGACCAATGTTCTATTTCTTCTTTCTCTTCTAAAATGGGATAAAATTCAAGCATGTTATAACGTTTTATTTATTTATCTATAAATCAACCATAATTATGTATACAGGCGTGTACTTAATACCTAAGACAATTTCTGCTTTTGACTAAAATTATAATGTCAGTCCATTATGATTTTATCTTGTATAATATTTTGTTAGGGTCATGCTAGGTTTGTATGCGGAATTTTGTATCGTCAAAGTTTGTAATAGCGGGCCATATATAAAACCGTAGATGTCCAACAGTGACCTGATGATGACAGAAAGGATTTTTTGAATGAACAATACAGCCAAAACAAAAATTTTTCGATTGAATCTATGATAACTCTTCAAACAGCTACTTTTTTGCTATACGTATAATATATTAAAATATAGCTCAGTCCTGGCTTATGGGGTGAGTTACTTCAACTGCCCGGCAACCCAGTGGGGTCTATTGTACTGTATTCCGCTTTTATTCTTGAAATGCGCTTTGTGAAGATCTAAAAAGAGGGTCAACTGACGATTGGCACAGTAGCTGTGAGATTAGTTTCTGTGCCAGTTAGTCCCAGGTTCTATTCCCGGTTGGGCCAAATTTTGTGTGATGAGGACAAATATTTGTATCCTATCCATTTGATTTGTAACATATTGACCCGATTGATTTGTAACATATTTATCTATACATATATATTATTATACATATATATTAGATTTATCTATATATGTACATATATCGTTGTCTAGTACTCAAAATACAGGGAATCCTTTTGGGACTAGATCAGTGTGTGTGAAATTGTCCAGAATATAAATTTAAAGAATTAAAGAATTAAAGAATTAGAACAATTTAATTATTAAACAATTAAATTAAGAATTAAAACAATAGAATTAGGCAACGTAAAAATAAAAAAGTTCCCATAACACACGTACTCGTATCACACACAGAGCAAAACGCAAGAGTGCTTAAATAGATCTATATCGCAAATCTAAAAGGGAGCGGTGTACGAAGGCCGTGAGTCTAGTCACGTTTAGAAAGACGGTATACCGCCACGATAATCTGGTCTCCGGTCCCCAATATCCAGCACCCAAGGTTGGTCGTGACTTAGCAATGTACAAAGGTCAAAGTGCAACGTGAAATCGAACTTGTTCTGACAGCTTGACGTATGTACAGAGACAATAGATAAATTAAATCGTAGCAGAATGCAATTGTTATTTCATAATGATATTTGGATAATGATTTTTGATATTTAAGAAAATGATCAGTTATTTTAATGGTTTTGTACTTAATAGTGGAAAGAAATGTTACAAATGAAAATACGTGCATAGTATTTACAATATTAGGACCAGCTAGCTGTTACCCCTAGTTTGGTCCGTGTGGACTTCCCGATTTATACACAAATATAAGATAGCCTATGACGCTCGGGGATAGTGTAGCCTTTTATCAGTGAAATATTTTTCAGAATCGGATCAGTAGATCCGGAGATTACCTTCTATAACCGAACTCACAAACTGGATTTATACACAAATAAAATATAAACTATGACACTCAGGAATAGTGTAGTTTTAATTAGTGAAAGAATTTTCAGAACCGGATCAGTAGATCTAGAGATCACCTCCAACATCCGAACTCAAAAACTACCCCTTTATAATTTATTATACCCCTTTATTATGGCCTAGATAATATTAATAATATACCTTATTACAATAGAACTGCGGGAATAGACACAGGATGACAATGTTGCTAGTTTGATTTATAAATTTGATATGACTAGATGATGTCTAGGGGATTTTTCCATATGATAATACAATTAACAAAAACCTCTACATTGTACACGACTTCATGCAATATCAAGTTTTAAGTAGAGCTAAGATCGATTTCGTTGGAATCCGTTCAGCCATTTTCTCGCGATGAAGTAATGAAAGTGGTTGATTTGGGTGCCATTGCTTATTTATAGACTCTCTAGTTAATTTTCGTGAAAAAACTCAATGTACAGACATTTCGACCCTTTACGATTTTATAATATTGTTGTATGGATATTATTCCTAAATGTCATGTGTCCTAAGTGTCATGTTCACATTCACAGGTAGTAATAACGCAAATATATAAATAGCTGCTACCCGAAATACCTTATCATTTATACCCATAACCTCAAACTTCAAAAATTGTAATAAAATAAAACGAAGTTATCTTTGTTGAAAAACTCACTACAACAGTATCTGCACTCGTTCTGCTCTATGACTAATTTCGTCAGAGGTCAAGTGCCATTTTCAGTCTCGGGACGTTTTTTTTAAACATTATCGCAATGTAAATGAACTCTTCGAATGCTCGGTCAAGCATCTCGATAGATATCAAACAAAAACAACCGAGTCAACGATGAATCTAATCGATTGGACTCGCTCGAGACGCGCCGCAGCTGAATTTCTCTGTTTCGATCAAACATTTTCGCAACATCGATCAGGTGATTTGAATGTACAAACAAACAAGTGGCTTTTTGTTTATAAATTGTATTTCATTACTTTATTAGGCGTTTGGAGAGTTCCTCGAGGCAAACCAATAACGAAATGTTTTGTTACATAATAATAAAGTCAAAAGTCATTGAATTACGATCTGCGATCATTAGAATTTTTAATAATATCTGATCGCTAGACAAAATTGATAGGTTAGTAAGATTAGAAATATGATGACTTTATCCATACATTATAATTACACTGCTGTCATTAAAGATCGTCAACATTTTTTACGACAATGAGTCATATACATGTTTAGAATCATCACAAAAAGGAGCATTGGACTATATTTTTTTATTTGCTTTATTAAAATTATCAAAGGTGAGGTGTCCTTTTATCTTATGACGGCGATATATACTCTTATTACAATCATAAGACGATAGTAACCAGTAGTACATTGTTGGCCTAGTGTTGCCAGATACGGCTAACGATCCAAAAGTCGTAGGTTTGATCCCTGTCCAGTACCACTGAGTTATTTCTAATTCATGTACGGTCTACATTGGACGCCCGTCAAACCTTGATGCCCGCATCGGTGTGTGAAGTCGCCGAGCCGCAGTAGGTCAGTATGGTGGACTACGGCCAATTCCCCTATCCCTCTCCTGATTAAGGGAGGTTATGTGCCCCTGTGGTGGTGACGAATATGGACCGGGGATGATGATGACAGTCGCTAGCTGATGTCATTAAGTGTTTAACAACATAATTTAATTTATTGAGTAAATAAGTATCCGGATAGCGCGCACAAGGAAAACCGACCTGCACAAATAAACGACTTGTATTAAAAAGGTCAGTCAAGTGTGTAGCCCCCTTAACCGACCAGAGTGTATTAATAATTGAACGGGTGCTAGAGGCGAACTATGTGGCCAGGTAAATCTATACCCTCTACAGGGATACTGGCGTAATGGTATATTATTTATTATTTGTAATTAGAAATAACAAAGTATTCGAGATCGAAGGCACGCAATTCTTTTTTTTAGTTTATTTTTATTATTATTATTTTAAAATGGTTGTTAACCGCGGCTCCGCCGGCGTGGACTTACAGACAAATTATATCAGCAGCAGCGTTATCCGTGTCAAAATCTACTGCGATTTCCAAGACACCTGCCAAGTGTGGAAATTATGGCAAATTCCTCCTTTCGAAGGAGGAGGCATATGTCTAGTAGTGGACTTTTACGGGGTGATTCTGATATCTCTTATCTGGTTCTCACAGCATCCACGTAGAGAGCTGGAGTGGCACTATTGTTACGCCGGCGCCACACGGCAGAGTTACTAAGGGAAATATTACCAAGCGTTATCACGGTTCAACATCGAGCGGCGCGCTCCGCCCACAACAAATTATACGGTGCGTTATCAGCTCCGCGTTTCCCCGCCGGTCCGCGTATTTCGCGGCCGATAACATAATCCCGCGGCAGCTACCGACAGGTGGTTTAATTAAATTTATCGTTCGAGCCGCGCCGATCGGCCGATGTTATCGGGGAATGAGAGCAAAACAATGCGCGTGCGCCGCGGTAGGTACCGCCGATAAAGCAGCACGCACTATTATTATAAAATAGAACCGTGAAGGTTAACATTGCAAAATTCTGCATTGAATGCAATTTTAGTTTGTACGGAGTACGTTTGAGTACGCGGTGGATAAATTTATTTGTGTCATGCTCGTAAACAATCTGCTTTCAATCCTCATTTTGTCTATAAAAACGAAATATAAATTACAAAAACGAAACCGCAGTCTTATATATTATTTTTTAGTCGATCCTTTAATAAAATCAGGAAGTCAGATGTTCCCAAACTTTGTTCTTGTAAACCACTGCATGTTTTTTTAGTTTTGAATATTTTTTTGCAAATTCATTCAATTTCAAGTGTGCTTTTAACAGCTGGGATAATGCTATTTACTCTGAAAGGTTCAAATTTCTAACTGTGGTGAAGTTATTGTTGGTATAAACCACTCTGGATGTCGGTGTATTATTTACTTGTAACTGTAGTACTAATGTAGAGGTAATTTGTTTATTCTTTATGACAATTATACTTTAAGTTTTTACCAATATTATGAGCATGAAAGCAAAAGTAAGTCGCAACGTATGTCTGTTTCTCTTAGTTGATTTTGTGTGGATAAGAATGACGACCTGGTGACACTCATTTTGTCAGAAGTTCTGTTCAGGTTATATCACGTTCCCCTGCGTGGTGAGAAGCTTCGCGACATATTACTGTTTGTTCAGGAACAAACGAGCATAATTCAAAATTTATTTTATTACTTGTTTACAAGTTAAACATGAATTTCACTACTTGTAATATCAACACGTTGCAACATCATTCCCGTCACATTTAGAGTTTATTATCAAATTACGCGGCTAGTGTAAAATAACTACTATTTTAACAATTTCCGACTACCACCGCTATTTTTATTTAATCATTCACAATTATCAGTCTGTTGCAGTCAACTGCTGGTTGTAGATGCAAGGCATGCCACTTAGCCCTTCGGCTGCCTGCATCCAGTGGGTGTAGCTGGAGGGCGTCCCACACTACGTTTACTCGATCTCCACTGTAGAAGTCCTATGCTCCAAGGATTGTCGGTTCTGCGTTCTGCAGATGTAACCAGCCCACTATCACTTCGGCTTGCTTATTCGAGCTCCTATGTCGACAACCTTAGTTCTCTATCGGAACCGGGTGATTGTTAATTTTTATTTAATAAAATATATAATATTTTTATTTTTATTTAATAAAAATTAACAACAATTCTTTTCTCTATCTTTGTCACTACATCTTCTTTCATGCCACAGATTTCCCTTATTTCACTATTTCTCTTTTTATCCATCATATTCACTCCAGCTATACATCTCATCTCAACAGCATTTATCTTGCTTTCATGCTTCTCTTGCCAATCCGAATATTCACTACCATACACAAGTGTAGGGACTAGCACTCCTTTATGAACAGCTAGACGTGCCTTTATTGACACTTCCCGGCTGCTCATGAAACTGTGTAGAGCTCCATTTACTTGATTTTTGCCAATACTCTTCGCTCAATTTCACAGTCATATTTTCCGTCTCTCGTATACTTTGAATCCAAGTATACAAACTCTTTCACTTGTTCCACTTTTTCTGCTTCAATCAGAATCTCATATTTTATCATGCTTTCTTCTTTTAAGAGTCCATTGCTTTGAATATGATTTCTGAAGTGATGTGGTTATGAATCAAAGTCAGTAACAGAGAATTCTGGTTCATTGTCAACATCGTAATTGCAACACGTTTACTGAACTACACTTCGCCAGCTGTCAATGTATGACGCGAATGGTATCCTCAGTGTCTCTATCCAACCGTCGCGTGCATACACATCGATTCTAATTAAACTAGACGTATTTATTCGTCGTTTTTGTATTACGAATGCGCTTTGTAAAGTGCAAGCGCATCGTAAATTGGAGCGTGGGAACGGAACGCCCCGCCGTGTCCGTATTGCGTGCGATAAACACCGACAAGCATTTTGTTCTTCGGCATGTTCTGGTTGAAGGTGGGCTGCTATTTTCAGAAGATACAGCCATGAGCCGGGTTTAAATAACCAACTACTTTCTGACGTCATCGCCGTAATATCCCACAATCCATACAACTAGTGATAGTAAGACACCAGCCGAGATGCACTGTTTAATATGGCCTGCAGTACACTGAAAAGTCATTTTTAAATGTAACTACAGTTATTTAGTGATAGCCAATGAACAAATTGCCTGATAGTTACTAAGTTCAGTTCGTTTCTTATGGGCTATCACTAAATACTCTACTTACGCTTAAACATAGACGGATTTCAATGAAAACAAAATTTCTGCAATAGTCATGATGTAGTGTAAATCTATACTATTATAAAATTGTTAAATGTCAAATTTTCAAAAATCAAAGATATTTAGAAACAAACTACTNAACTACTTAAATCAAACTCGGTCCAGTAGAATTGAATATACAGCTTGACCCCTGTTTTAGTAGCCACCGGTAAGGTACGAGAGTTCAAGTAAAAGTGGTTCTTAGGCTTTTTATATAAATCTATTATTGTTTTGGGATTTCTCATGTAGTGGCAAACCGACACTTACGCGGGCGGAGCCGCGGGCAAAAGCTAGTTTTTTATAAAAATCTAGACACCTTTTCAACATCATCAGTCTATTTAATTAATACCACCATTGTTCAGCAATGGTCAGCATCGGTTTCCTTCTAGAAGACAAGGGCAATCTAAAGGGCGATGAAAGCGGATAGTACGTTAAACAACAGAATTACTGGCTCCTGATGTATCCCTCATACTGTTACATCACCTACCCTGCACTACTAAAATCTAAAATTATTTAAAAAAAATATAATTTCAATTTCATTCATTTCAGCCTTCCTCAACACACTGTCCAAGTATCCGCCACAATTCTCGATACCCCCTCATCCAAATCATCCAATACTTCCGGCAACTTTGCGTGGGCTTTAATCCAGTTTCATTTTACTTCCATAAGTCACCACAGGTGGGACGAAATGCTCAAAAAATAAATAATTTTGCTTAAAAACAAAGTTCTTTAAGCAGAATTATTTTTTATCAATATATCTAAAATTTTAATTTAGCCAGTTAATTTACAAGCATTAGCTCTCGTTCCCATAGCGTGAATTTAAATAATTACACCTATAAAATTTGAGCACCCTTTAGGCAAAATAGTACTCTGGTGATATAGTTGCGACAGACACGATTCGCAATCAAATGGTCGTGAATTTGATACCGGTCTCGTATCACTGGGATATATAGTCATGTAAGGTCTGCATTGTAGATAGCAATGTACTCAACGGAGAAGGAAAACTTGATGAGGAAACCTGCATGCATGCATGGGTGTGTACAGTCTATCACCCGCACTAGAACAGCGTGGTAGATTTTGAGCAAATCATCCTACTGATTAGGGGAAGATTATGGACTGGGCATGTTAGGGAACACCAAATCACTACCATTTGATATTAGAAGAATGTTGGCATCACAAACATTTCTGTTAATGTTAATGAAGATTCGCCATTAAATGTTCACTTCCACCAAATTTGGTTCGGTCGCTTTTTGTTGGCAATTAGTCTCGTCAGAGCCCATTAAGACAATTTGAGGATCTTGAACGGTCACGTCTCACGAAAAGGAAGCGACGATCGTCATTAGCGGCGATTAAGAAGGTTGTGCAGTAATTGCTCGTTGTATGAGTACGAGCAAGGTCGCCGGCAGAGGTATTGGGATTCGTCATTTTTATATTCATAGACGACACTTTAAATAAACTTCCATTAAGAGTAAAAAGTCATACTGTATTTTGGTAGTAGTGTTGGTTTAAATCTTGATTTGACATTGGTGCTGATGAATTCTGTTGTAACAGAACTTAACTAAATTTAATCTTTCCCTATCTTTTTCTAATGTCAAACACCAAAGCCAGATAGCAAATATTTATAGCCACTACCAATCTACATTTCTGTTAAACTGTAAAAAAAATGTTGCGCTTTTACGTATCTTTAGTCCGTATATTCCGAGATCGTGTCTAAATCTTGTAATTTTGACGTGTCTAAACGAAACTGACAGCACCAAAATTGTAGCTATCTCATTTTAGAGTTTGACATTAGAAAAAGATAGGGAGAGACTAAATTTATTAAAGTTCTGTTGCCGCAAAATCTTCACCATTTTAGACCTAGTCATAGAAAGTTTTTGTCCCGATTATGGGTTAAAGCTGTTTTGAAAATCATAAAAACTTCGGAAGGTTTTGAAGACAGGAAATCATTAAAATATTTACATGGTAAATTTTCGAGAACAGCTCGTATATCCTGTTCCTTAAAGTTAATTTTGCTCTTGGGCTTGAATCTTTGTTAGACGAAACTTTCATGGTACACAGTTCGGAAGTGAAAATTTGACAACAGATCAGTTTTGCTGGCAAATCAGTTTCAGTTTTGTTGTTTTGATCAGATCAGTTTTATACTTTCGCGCTCTAATTGTATTGTTATTGGTATTATAATTTTATTAGTAAAGTACTTACTTGAAGTGGTTTTTAATTACATATGTTGATGATATCGCATACAAGACCTGATATGAAATGATACATTTTGCAATTATTACCAAAGGTTGCAGGAATTTTGTACTTGGAGTATATATAGGCTTTATGAGCAAATCTCATCAAAGCTTTAATCCCAATCACAAAATTTTAGGCTACACCTACATTTCGTTGCAGTTTGGTGATGTGATACATGTATGGTATGTACTTTATTAGGTTATTTTATTCTACAGAAAATCNATTTTATACTTTCGCGCTCTAATTGTATTGTTATTGGTATTATAATTTTATTAGTAAAGTACTTACTTGAAGTGGTTTTTAATTACATATGTTGATGATATCGCATACAAGACCTGATATGAAATGATACATTTTGCAATTATTACCAAAGGTTGCAGGAATTTTGTACTTGGAGTATATATAGGCTTTATGAGCAAATCTCATCAAAGCTTTAATCCCAATCACAAAATTTTAGGCTACACCTACATATCGTTGCAGTTTGGTGATGTGATACATGTATGGTATGTACTTTATTAGGTTATTTTATTCTACAGAAAATCATGACTAAAATGTACAATGTAAAATGTATATTGGCGTCGAATAATAGACTAAATGATAAATCGAAAAATTACTTCTATTATTTTTAGTTCAACACTTATTATTTAAATATAATAAAAACATTAAATTATTAGGTGAACAATGAAAATCATTTCATCCTAAAACTTTTTTGATATACGTAAATACATTTTGTCAACATTACATTTTTTTATGATATCATCATCCAGATTGCAGTATCAAACTTTAATCTGTTTTTGTGTATTTCGAAGACAAGTTTAATTAATTTTTTTACCAATTTGAAGCATTGAAAGTCATCAGTTTCGTAGCAGAAAAGTTTTGCAACGCGAAATTTAACGTGTAAAAAATATCTCTTCATTGAGAGTTCAATGTATTGTATTGTAACTGAATGTTTTGGGAATCGATGAGCGCTGCGAATAAACTTCATGCCCTGTTCTCGATTTTAATGAAATGCAGTTTATAAATTGAAATTACATTCAATGATATTAGATTTAGTGTTTTCACGACTGATTGGTTCAGCGGCAGTGATTTTGCTTTCTATACCGAGTCTTATGTTCGAATCCCGGTAGGGCAAAACTTCGTGTGAAGAGCATAGTGAAATGACAAATTTTATTGTACCGGATGTTTTACTGCTTATTATTTTATTATATTATTTTATTTTCAGCTCTGACTAGTAATACAGCTACATCATACTATGCACCAATAACTCAGGCAAGTATGGACACATCATAACCTAGATCTTTACTTCCACCTTAAATCTGTGTAAAATGTATTTTCTACGAATTAGAAGTAGGAATATGAACATAAGCTGGCATTTTATGGTCGTGTTCTACAGACAATCCGGCTCGATCTGTACCACTGACCTGACTCGTTGCATCTAACGTATGAGCTTCGCTTGATTCTATATTGAACATATCGTCTACGGCGAAAAATTTTAACATAGTTATAGTTAGGTATGTGGCGGTTCGTTCTAGGCCGCACACACTCTCCTTTGAATTTCGAGCGTCGTTGCTAGGTTACTAACAAAGGAAGAATCGGGTGGGCTACGGTGCGAAAATTCAACAAGCATGTATACATTATAATATTTTATATTTGTAAATCAATATTTTATGTGGGAATAAACAGGAGTCATTCAAGTTTATTTTTATTTTAGAGACACGGGATCCGATCTCTACGTTCGCAATCACGGAGGATTTCAATTATTTCGACTTCGATTATTTTATATTTCGATAATTGCACATTATCTACTCTTAACATTTATTTATTTTATTTGTTTATATAATCATACCCAATAGGGTATGATTAAATAAACAAATGCATACTGTAATGATGTAATAACATCATTACAGTATGCACCAATGCTGTTATATATAAAATTTACAGAAAAAATAATTATAAGTTACAACAAAATAATTACATATTCACATATCGTTCTTTTCTAACTCGTTCTGGGCTATCTCTGTAAACCTTGAAAGGGTGAAAATGTCGATATAGATCGGTAAGGCACCTATCACATGTACGTCGTGTGACGTGGACTTGAGGACGTTATACGAGCCGTTAATTTAGTAAAGCGAAATGACTTGCGCCTATGTAATCATAAGGAATCCTAAGCTGCAATGCCTTCAATACCTGCGGGTGGTGCAGCTAACTTCGTAGCACTCTGATTACATACTTGAACATAACTCCATNATGTTATATATAAAATTTACAGAAAAAATAATTATAACTTACAACAAAATAATTACATATTCACATATCGTTCTTTTCTAACTCGTTCTGGGCTATCTCTGTAAACCTTGAAAGGGTGAAAATGTCGATATAGATCGGTAAGGCACCTATCACATGTACGTCGTGTGACGTGGACTTGAGGACGTTATACGAGCCGTTAATTTAGTAAAGCGAAACGACTTGCGCCTATGTAATCATAAGGAATCCTAAGCTGCAGTGCCTTCAATACCTGCGGGTGGTGCAGCTAACTTCGTAGCACTCTGATTACATACTTGAACATAACTCCATTCTTTAACAACATATTGTTTATGATTACAAAACTCTACATTTATACATCTAATTAAACAGAGTTCATAAATAGTGGAAAGAATCATAGTTACACATCATAACTTCATCTTTTCATCAATCGTAACTTTTCATCCTTTATATTGTAGCTCCTTGACTATTTTATAATTTTATCTAATTGCACTCGCCACTGTGCACGCAGTTCAAAGGCACTGTCATGGTTTAACAGTTTTATAATAACCTGAATTTTATAATGACAAATCGTTTGATCCCATGGCGGTTTTCAAGGGGATTGGAACATCCTTCATCATTAACAGGCAGGAAGCGATACGACGAATTACACAAGATGCTTCTGTTAATTGCAAAATATTCCGTACTCCCGATGTGTAAGTACGTCAATTACAGGTACGCCGCCGTTTATACTTTTAAATATCAAAAGCCTTGAGGTTTTTTTAAGCCCGTGGTGTTTATGAGGCTGAGCTGACAAATTACGTGTATTGTGTAGGTTTCACTTTCCATACGGAACTGAATTAGATATTTTGTAACGTCTTTACTGTAATGACTTTTATTTTAGTGTTGTTTGCATACTGCCTCTAAGTTAATATTTTATACCGCGCTCGATGATGCAAATATAAACAGGAACGTCAAATCTTTTGCTTTTCGAAAACGTTGGGCGCCACTGTGACGCTGAGCGTAGTGTGACACGCAAGTTTTTGAAAAGCAAAAGATTTGACGTTCCTGTTTATATTTGCATCACCGAGCGCGGTATAAAATATTAACTTAGAGGCAGTATGCAAAGAACACTAAAATAAAAGTCAAT
>WUAW01007203.1:18874-30691 GCA_017165845.1 Thaumetopoea pityocampa | reverse complement strand
AATTCGATTGGAGAGGCCTATGTTCAGCAGTGGACAGCTATGGGCTGAAATGATGATGATGATGAAGTACATGCATACATACACTCACGCCGGTATCCCATAGGGTAGGCAGAGACCACAGTTCGTCACATACTACCTCTCCTTTCATCCACGTCCATACATAAAACGACTAAGTAATAATAATAATTAGTTTGTATTGAAGTATGAATAAATTTACATTTGTTAAAGATTGTATTGTGTTTTATAATATTTGTTTGATAAATATAATAAAAAATAGGGTAGGATTTTAACACACATTCATAGTTGTGGGTAGTTTGAAAGCAACCCATGAAGCTTGTCGTTTGTGGCAGAGCTGGTAAAAAACAAAAAAGAAAATGTACAACGCTTTTATCCGTTTGCACTAACAGCAGCTGTTAACAAAGCGCCCATTGGGAAACTAAACAAAAATATCCGGCAGAAAAACATCGACAGACGATCCCGATGATTTTTCTAGTATAAATGTAAATTCACTTTTGTTTTCCTACCCACCCGGCTGACCTGTGAATGTCTGACCGAATTACACATGTACTATTCATAAAATATTTATCTAAATCAAAAGCCAAATGTAACTGTATGTTTAATAGGATGAAGATAGATCATTGGATAATATCATATCGGTAAAAAAGCTTCGTAAGTCTCATTCCGCAAAACATTTTCAACTGTTTTGTTGCGTGAAATTTTAAACCTTTTCGAAATTATTCTGTTCAAAAAGGTTCCGTATCTGCCCATTGCTACAATGTTTTCAAGACCCGGTGTTATAGCTCCGTTATTCTGATGGGGATTTTTCGTCCCACCTTCATAATTGTCGGCACTCAACACTGCAATATATTCGTATATTTCAAAGCTATTTTAATGCGGATTTTGAGAATCATAACCGTAACCACACCGCAGTTGAAGTGGCAACTAATAGGTGTGCTTATATTGTTGGTTTCTCTGAGTTGTATGGTACTACTAAGTGAAAACTTAAAAACAGTATTGTCATACTCATAAATACTGAAGCTTCGACGACTTAAACTAAACTAGAGTAATCGTTATATATCTCAGAGTCAGTAAATTGATGTAGCAATTGGCTAGTCATACGTATCATAAAGATGATGGCCGTTAGAGCAGGTGAGTTTTAGATTGGACTCTCCATTCTAGATGTAGCAGTAAGCGCAGTCAGGCGCCACCTGCCAGATGAACTGAACTGAATGAGACAGAAGAACGTTCGTTGTGGTTATGTATCTCCAGTGGCCAGAAATAAACTAACGATGATGAAGACTATCAAAAAGCCAATATTTTATTGATTGTTTAAAACTTTTCATCCGCTAATTAACTGTAGTAAATATTGGACAAAGTCATTCCTTTGCTAAAAGTCTAGACGTCGTCCCACAAAATGGGGCAAACGGAACGATTCAATATTTATTTGATAAATACACGAGACGCCGGCAATCAGGCTCGCGAGCGCCGAACGCTTTTAGACAATGACCTGAGAAGCAGTGGAGAAGGTATATATAATACATACTAGAATACCCATAACCTCTAGTTGATTCGTATAAACAAAAAAATTACAGTTCATACAGTTGAGGAGCGCCTTTGATGTCAGGCAAAGGTTATAGTGAGATGAATGATCAACGATATGCCGATGAAGACGTTGATGATCATGTTGGGATGTCACGAGCTATAGGTCCAATTGTGGCAGAAGTGGTAGTATCGGAAAAGGGAGGATGTGCCGGCCAGACGGGTGTTATGTTCGGCGGGGCCTGCCACCGCCCCGAAGTTTAATGTCGGGATGTTGTATATACGTTAAATCGTTATCAATCTTCTCCACCGTTGTTCATCTTTCTATGGTAATATTGTCATTTGAGTGTTACGCTATCTGTTGAGGATGCGTGATACTAAGTGTCGAAGTATGTCACCATAGTTAAAATACTTGTAAAGTGAGTTAATAAAAACGTGTCACAGAGTGATCTAGGACTAAAATTTCCTATTTCATATTTGAGCATCCTTCTCCTTCATGATTCATCTTCATTTTTTACTTGAAAAAAGTAGTATACACCCCGATACCTTATCCAAATATTTCTATATCTCATTCCTCAAGGAGAGACGAAAGCAAATTAGCTGAATGCAGAATGCCTTTCTAAATCAACTGTAGTGTATTCAGTCTTTGACGATGGTTTGCCTCTGCTCGTCTGCTCTGTGCACATTTTAAACTTATATTAAAATATATTTACTTCATGCTCAAATGGACAAGTAAATGTTTTTACATCTGCTAATGAGATTACTGAACGTGAACACTGTTATGAGAACGTGTATGTTTTAAAACTGTCAAGTCTTTCGGCTCCTTTATCTCACTTGTACAGCATAGTAACTTCAAGTAGAATGTGAAAGACATCAGTGAATCTTCTAGTATTACATGTTTCCTAATGCGGCAATAATAGTAATGTCTCTCGCTGTCCATTACCTGATGATTCAGAGGGAGATGTCGCCAAAATAAAATATCACAACAATATATCACTACAATCTATACTCTTTCATTATTATTATTAGCAGACCTTGATTAAGGTTGGGATAATGTTACCGTGAATGAAGAATTGAAGTAATTTTATATCAAGGATGTATAAAGTTATATTATATGTAGCTAACGAAGAACCATTTTTTTTTAATATAATGGATGGCACAAGTATGCAAGTCATTTGATGGTTCTTTTAAGTGGACATGGTCACCAGTAGACACCTACAGAATTACAATAATTAAGTCATAAAGATCGAACACATTGAAAACCTCGAAAGCTTCCATCAAAATACCTTTCTTCACACCCTCAATAATAGGTCCCTAGTGATGACGGATCCTCAGCTCGTAACATATAAAAGTTGGCAAGTAGCATGTGTTAAAGTTTTCACCAATTTGTTATGTGGGCTTTTCAAGAATAGTCCAAGAGTTCGCGACCAATGTTTACAGTTCAATTATTCAAAAATGGTTTCAAATGAATTGTTTTTTTATTAACGGGTTAAATGCTTTTTTACGCACAGAAAATTGGTGACCCATATCGCCGCGACCAAGGTACAGTACGGCGGTTATGTGACGATTGCTCCCACTAAAAACTGTATGGCGTCTATCTTGGCCTTGCGTCCAAGCGCGGGAAGCATGCGAGCAGTCATCCATGGACCGGGTAAATGACTGCCGCATAACTCAGAAATGTTATGTAGAGCTCGCACACACTAAGGTTCCCCTGGATGACTTATTTTTGGAGTTTGGAGTCGATGATGTAATTTTAATACGATGTGAACGAACGTTATATTAATATATACTATACTATAAATATACGAAGTACTTGCAAAGTAAGTGTTACAAGTTTGAGGCTAGATAAATGTATGTAATTTTTATATCAACTCGTTGTGTTCAGCTCCTAAACTAGTTTGATGTCGGAGCCCCTAGAGACGGCGCGAATCGACGTCAGCGAACGAGCGCACATTTTGACAAATGTCCAAACATTGAGCATTTGCCTTCAACTTTGGCGATATCTCATGTTTTTCTAGCGTTCATTCATTGTTGTGTGTAGTTGTGTTTTTAGATTTACGCTGTTTTTCACTGCTCGTGCTCGTTAAGTTTTTATTTATGTGGGCAGTATGTATCGAAAGTTTTTTTTTTATTTACCACTTCTGTCTAGCTGAGATAGTCAAAATACGTCATATAAAAATTGTTACTACCATATTACTCCAAACAGGAATATATTGTTTGGCATTCTAGTCTTGATTCGCACCTCTTGATATTCAATTTTTGCCGAAGGAAAACATCATAAGGAAAACAAATTTGTATCCTAGCAATGGCGACACTCTCGCCTTCTGATAATACATCGGCCGGTAACATCTTGGCGAAATGGTAGTGTACTAATTACGTACACCTCTGCAAGTTAGAGTATATTAATACTTTTAGGGTTCATGTATGTATACCAACTTCTAAACACCTCAATCGATTTAGATGTGTTTACAGATAAATCAGCTCGCAGACATTTTGTCTTCGTAGTAGTATTTGTACACACAATGACTAAAACCGGAATAAACTAGTTCGCGCTAGCTACGGCGTGCCTCGCACTCTCGCATCAGTCGCTTATAAGTAGCGTTAGAAGATAGTTATACATGTTAAAAAAAATATAAAAAACCTTTGTTTATTTATTTATCTACTGACCGTACACAACTACAAACATAAAAACGTTGAAATTCATTTACCATGTTTAGATTATACTAACTATAATACTATAATACTGGCGTGTGCTACTACGTTGAAAAAGAAATACATTTTGTTTATTTTTTGAAAAAAGAAGGTAAAGGTAAAGTGACGTCACCCTTTGATTAGGTTGTGAACAATAATAAAGTCGATTTCAAAGGAACTGGTATTCGCTGAACAATGGTTTTTCCTCTAATTGAAGTAAGTAACGTAGTTATTACAATTTTTGTATGGGAAAAGTCGAAAATCGACTTTGTAAATGGATCGAATATGCCCAATGCATTGTTTTACTGGTCTAAAACCATCTTCGCATTATTTATATATTACCGGTTTGGGACACATCTGTTGGATGGTTTCAAAGTACATACATACAATCACGCCTTTTTCCCTGGTCCTCCGGCGGGGAATCGAACCCCGGTCTCCCGCCTGACCAGCGGGAATACTGACTACTATACTACCGAAGAATTGGGTTAGGCAGAAACCACTTTGTTACGAGCAAAGTGACCATTCGTGGCCAACTTTTCATCCCCGCGGGAAACGAGACGCGTCGGTTGGCAAACCACGACGCCGCCATTTTATGAGGTTCAAAAGTATTAACGTAAAGGATGAAGTAGGAAAGGTGTCTTGATCAAGGAATGTGGAATTTGGGAAAAGGACTATAGGATATAGGATACTACTATCTGGGAAGGAGTAAGAAGAGTCAGTAGTAGTTCGGGGGGCCGGGGTCGCTTACCCGTGTACTTAAGTCTATTTGCCGGACAAAAAGGAAAAGGCTAAAAAGGTTAAGTACTCCCTGACCATGGTTTCAAAGTCTTTATGTTATATGTAGGTTTTATGTTTTGTTTTTTTTTCTACCATTTGGATGCCATTTAGATTATGCCACATCATCGTCTCAACACCAATAACTCTTGGAAGTCCATCGTTGGCCATGTGCCTCCTCCTAAAATATAATATGCCGAATAAATTGTGAAATATATACACCAACTATAGCTATATATTCACCATGTACATTAGTGGTCTAATGGTGCTAGATATTGATTGCGATCCAAAGGTCGTAGGATCGATCGTGGTTCCGTACCACTGAGTTATTTTTAATTCATGTACGGTCTATATTGTAGACACTAATGTACTCAACGGAGAAGGAAAACTTCGTGAAAGGGAAACTTGCGTGACTGCATGGGTGCAGGAAGTCTATCAACCCGCACTAAGCTAGCTTGGTAGACTTGGTAGACTACGGCCTAATCCACTCCTAACGAGGGGAGGTCCCTGGCCTTTGTATTGGCAGCGAATATAAACTGGGGATGACGATTACTTTATGATCAAATGGTAGTCGTGATTTGTATTACTTTTTGATTAAGTTTATCATTACTGATGCTTACAGAGTTCTAGCTTATTACGTATAAATATACATGTCGCGCTGAGGTCCATCTAGAGCCGTGCTGTTCAGTGACTGCTCTGTTTGTACCAAGGTAAGGTTTATTAACAGACCAATTAGTCCAAGTATTACCGTCCGCGGGCAAATTGCATCACGACGGAGTGGTCACGTCTCCGGCACAAAGTTCCCCTGGCCCGCGGTCTAACTGCGAGCGTGTTTTGCATAAACTGCCCGGGAATATTGATGGGCTTGTCCCGTCCGACATTATTAGTAACGACATTAAAACGATATTTGAACTATTTATTATTTTCATCATTGTCGTATCAGCTCACAGACGTCCAATGCTGAACATAGGCCTTTTCGAATGACTCTCTTGGACACGGCCCGCATTGTGAGGAGGTTCCTCACTCTAGAGCCCTAACCACTGGTAGCATGGATTACAGACCTCGCCATCGGCGGAGCACCATTTTATGTATAATACATAAAAAAATTGTATTTTTCAATTTTTATGTATATTTAATAAGAAATTGTTTTAATAAAGATATATGAACGATAATAATACTGTGGACACATTTGTTTCACACACAGTGATTCAGTCCCAAATTAGGGTTCAAGTGTATCTTGGGTACTAGACAACGACATACACACTTATATTGATAAATGATAACACATATATGTATAGATAAATATCCATGGCTCGGGTACAAACATTCGTGGTCTACACACAAAGCTTGTGTCTCTACCAGGATTAGAACCCGGGACGAATTGACAGAGAAAGTAGGGCCACTGCTACTGAACCAATCAGTCGTCAACCTACCTGGTCCTAAGGTATACTTTTGTCGTGACGTTCACCAGGTGATCGGTCCACCTAGTGGGCGGTTGATGTGCACCACGCTCTCCACTCCAGCTTTAGAGTCCTAAAGGACACTAACGTCCATAGCATCTGCGATATATTTATTATATTTGTACAAAAATGCCACCATGTCAGTTCGTACACAGGACTAGAGCGGCGCGACGTAACACAAGTGGACTTTATTTCTCCGACATTGCTTACAGCAGCGTTGGAAGATGTCTTTAAGCTTGCGGATTGGAAAAAACTAGGCTTCACTGTTAACGGCGAGTACATCATAATGATTAAATATCAGGATAACACTACTGCATACAGCTCCGGATGTAGGAGGGGGGCAAGGCGGGGCACCCGCCCCGGGCGCAGTTCCAGCGGGCGCTAAAATCGTATTATAATATGATTAAAAGTAAAAAATACTTGCTCCACAAAGCGTCTAGCGTTCGGAGGACTGGTTGGCTCACCGTCGACTTGTAAGGAACAGGCGCCGCATGGGCCCACACCACGGGTGGACTTGTGCACCGGTGCATTGGTGGACTTGTGGACTCGAGATGCCGATTTGAGATTTGTCGTGTCAACAATAGACGTATTTTTACTGAAATTGAAGTCATTTAGCTATTAAAAAATCATTTCAAACAATTTATTAAAAATTAATTCGAATCTTTATACACAACGACGGGTACACTTCAACACTTGAAATTGTGTCTTGAACTGCCGTTGTTGCAGCATACGTGTGTACCGGCCTTTAAAGTTCGCAACAGATTGTTGACAACATTTCATGGCGGGAATTTTAATTTTAACTCTTTTTCAAACTTATTTTTTACTAGCTGACCCGGTGAACTTCGTACCCTCTAAAACAGTTTTTATTTGTTCAGTTATTCTGCTGTTCCTTTGAGTTTTTCTTAATTTTATTTTTTCACAAACCACCTCTCTATTAAGGTGAATAAAAAAAAAATATCAAATCAGTCGAGCCATTTTCGAGGTTTTGTGAGATTAACGCACGGCGATTGATTTTTAGATTATATACAGATCTATACAGATTATATTACCTATATTTACTGTCAATTTTCTGACCTGGTTTGAAAAAATCATAGATATGACTTGGTTGACTGTATATTATCCTGGTTCATTACTCGGCTGGTTCACACAGCATCTAAGGAAAAGATGGAGTCGTCACTTATAGCGTCCTATTATTACGCCGGCGCCAAACAACGAACTCACATTACTCAATCAATAATTATTTTTGACGAATTTAGTGTTTAGTCACATGGAAAGAGGGGCAAATGAGCAAGCAGGTTACCTGATGGTAAGTGATCACCGTAGTCCATAGACATTCGCAACACCAGAGGGACCGCAGGTGCGTTGCCGACCTTTAAGAAAGTTTAAGCTCCTTTTTTAAGCTCGTTTAAGTCGTACCCGCTTGGAAAAACCCGTGATCTTTTTTCTTAAGTTTGCTTAAAACGGTGAATTTTATAGTGTATCGTTCGTCGTAATATGGCGCACCATGTTTGCGCGCAGATTTGGCGGTATCATATTGAATTTTAACTATCGTCCTGTTACGAAGCCCCCTCCCCCACCGGGGTGGCACACCCCGGTGCCCACGCCCACAGCATCGTCTCTATCTGCTTGTGTCGCACCGCCATTCGGGGTACTTTCTAATACTATAACAAAATAATTAAAATGATTTTGAAATCAGCCAGACGTGCAGTTATGCCCATCTGGTCTACCCTCTCTTCGCGCGGTGACCGAGATATTCGGCCACCATAATCTAAGCTGCCGCTCCGTTCTGTCACTCTGCCATCACTGCTCACGGAGGCTTCACTCCCCACTTCGTCGCGATTGCCTAGGGCGCGGTACAGCGGTAAAGATCAAGTCTCCATCTCAATTTATTGCCACACCACATTAATTATTTAATTTTAATAGTTTTGCCCGCGGCTCCACTCGTGTGAATGTCGATTTTCCGCTGCATGGGAAATCTCGAAACAACCATAGATTTATGTAAAAAAGCCTACAAACCACTTTTACTCGATCTCCCTTGCCTTAACGGCGGCTATTAAAACAGGGATCAAGCTGTATCTTCGATTCTACTGAATCGTATTTGATGAAACATGCCACAATATTTATGTCGAAATAATATCTTTAAGACTGTAATAGTTTGGCCGAAATCTACACACTGTTTTGCGTGAAGCTCGAACAAACGAACAAATAAAAAAATGAACAAACAATGACGGATTTGGTTTCAGACGCCCTTAATAAGTCGATCTGAGTAGGTTTTTTAAACATCTTTGATATATAAAATTTGACATTTAATAATTTTATAATAGTATAAAAGTGATTTCGATTAGTTAGTCTGCTCAGTGCTAAATTTTCAAAGGAGGGATTTACATGTTAGTTTCGGGGTTTCGGAGATTGATGTTGTATAATTGTGTGCTGTGCTTGCTGTGTGGCGCCGGATGTGATGTGGTGTGAGGATCCTGATAGAATCAGCTAAGGGATGTACCTACCAGGATAATGGGCTGCAACGTTATCTTGTTATTCAATCATAATCCAAGGCACCTGCCAACTGTGCACATTATGGCAAATCTCTCCTTTATCAAGGAGGAGGCCCTTGTCTAGCAGTGGACTTCCACGTGATGAGGATGATGATGAACGGTAAGTATCAATCTGTTCGGCTGATGCTTATGTAGTGTAGGTCAAAGAATTAGAAAAGAACATTCTAGAAGAAATCACTCTTAGTGATGAGGTATCATTTTAACGTTTTGTATCACTCTTTTTGTATGCTATTTCCTGGTATTTCAATAAACTTTGCAATAAAATGTTATCTATTTCCAAGTTTCGCTTTTTAATAAATTCAAGAAGAAAAAATTGAGTAGTGTTGTCTGTGGAAAAAATTGAGTACTCTGTGCCATGACACAGAGTCAACATTCACAGAGTCAGTATTTTGTAGTATCATGGCACTACGAGTAGAAAATAAATCACTCTCAGAATCGGTTACAACCGGTGCTAACTGGTGGGTACCGGCTGCCGGTACTAGCGCGAACTAAACCGATGATAGCTCACCGGCTGTGCTTGGAATAATCCGGATTGATCCGGTTTTCGTACTGTCAACGACGCAAGTGTAACATATTTATCACACGAGTATGTCTTAATTATTAGGTACTCTTTGCATGAGAATTTCTTTTCTAGGTTTTTGATGTTTGTGTATTTCTTACTGTGACGTGACGGCTCTGTTCACACAATATTGTATAATTTATTACTTTCTATGCGTGAAAATCTTTAATTGACTACCTGTTGAATATGATCTTAGTCTATATTACTATAGTAGCTGGTTTATCGTATGTAAATGAATGAATAAATAAATAAATATGTAAAATAAAATTAACATAAACCATCCAATGAGATCATATATTACAGCCTGTTATTCCCTCGGTATTATATTTATCTTACTGCCAAATTTTAAAATAATCTGATAACTGGTTGAGCCTTGAAGTTGTAGCAGACAAACATACAAACGCAATTTAGCTTTCATTATATTAGTGTTAATGTGGATGGTGGAGCGATATGAAATATATGGGAAAAGAGGCTTATAATATCTCTTGTAAAATTTAAATATGCTAACTGAAGCAGACGGAAGAGGTTTCAAATGATTTATTCATACCCACAGTAAAAATATTGAGTGGGTGGGTAGGTTAAGAAAATAACGCCGTATGGCGCCGGAATAATAATAGCGTCACTCCATCTCTTCCCGCAGATGCTGAGTGAGGACCAGCTGAGGGGTGTACCAGGATAATGGGCACCAGCGTTATCCTGTTACTCCTGTGAGTTCCTCGGGCAGGTGGTGGTGCTAATGAATGGCTTGGATGACGTTGGTACAGTGGTAGTAACATTGCTTCTTGTGCTAATTAGTCCCGGGTTTGAATCCCGTTAGGGCAAACTTTGTGTGATCACAAATATTTGTTTCCGGATATTTTCAAGGATCAACTGTATTTTCACTTCTACGGGACTGATTTTGGACAAAACATGCCGCAGTATTTAACTGCGATTAGTAAGTACCTTTAACAGTGCAATAGTTTCACCAAAATCTACCAGCTGGTTTTTGCGTGAAGCTCGATCAAACAAACAAACATTGACAGATTTAGTTTCAGAAGCACTTAATTAGTCGATCCGAGTAGTTTTTTAAACATCTTTATTTGCAAAATTTGACATTTAATTATTTTATACTAGTATAGATGACCAGCTGTTTCCCGTAGCTACGCTTGCATGTTTAATTTTTAAAATCTTTCATTTTAATTACCGTAGTATCTCTTTGTAAACGATGTTTGTGATGAAATTTGTTCCCTTTTGAAGCTAAACTTACTAAGCTTATACACTCTTTTAGGGGTAAATTTTTGAAAAACCTCGATGCAAGTGTTCATTTATTTATAATCAGAAGAAGGAACATGAAATTTCTTGCATTTTCCCTTAAAAGTGTGGAACTTCCCACTTAAATTTACAACACCTTATTCACCCTCTAAAGGGGAAAATTTTGAAAAACGCCGATATACGTGTACATGTATTTCTAACCAGAAGCAAGTTTATGAAATTTTGTGTTTTTTCCTTCAAAAGTGACGAACTTCCCATATAAACTTACAACCCCTAATTCACCCTCTTACGGGCAAAATTTTGAAAAACGTCGATATATAAATGTACATTATTTCTAAACAGACGCAGTTTTATTTAAATTCGTGCCGTGTCTTCTATACAAGCGTTCATCCTTTATTTTACTCTCAGAGTGAAATTTCCTAAAATCCTTTCTTAGTGGATGTTCACAGTGTAAAAGGCTTCAACTGCCAAAATTTCAAGTTCGTAGCCCCAGCAGTATAGGCTATGCGTTGATGAACCAGTCAGTCACTCAGGACAAGTAATTATATATGTATAGATACATATAGATAAATTGTGCGCACTCAGTGACTGACTGTACTTGCCTTGTGACTTATTGAGTGTGATGTCAGGTGACAAAGTTATGTCCGGTGTCGGGTGGCCGTCCTGTTCAGTCGGAGACTGACGACATCTATATACTTACAGTGCGGTACTGAATACCGACACATGACGATATGTACATTAGTGATACTTGGACATTTGAGTTATATGATGCACTAACTTTTGCCTGCGGCTCCGCCCACTTGAATGCCGATAAATTTTTTTTGCGTGATTGCGATTTTGATGAAACCCCGAAACAATCATAGATAAAAAGCCTTGGTACCACTTTTAATTGAGCTCACGCACCTTAACGGCGGCTACGAAAACAGAGATCAAGCTTTATCATCAATTTTACTGGACGAATTTTGAAATGAAACATGCTACAGTATTTAAG
>WUAW01007196.1:17443-33774 GCA_017165845.1 Thaumetopoea pityocampa | reverse complement strand
AAAAAAAAAAACACTAGGAAAACATGACAGGACAACGAATTTATTGATAAAAAAAACTCAATATTACTCTCTCTGGTAGTGACATAGCATAATGAAAAGTATAAGCAGATATCCAAGTGGAAAATTATTTTGATTATTATCACGTTCATCACTAACTGATAGTACATCCATAACACGTCTTTTACTGGCACATCACGTGTCACGTGTTTTACTGGCTTAATTTTTTAATTATCAGAGTTAAAAATTAAATCTCTTGCAAAGCTCTCCGTTCATATTTTTTAAGTAATAATAATATAATATAATAATAATAGTTTCGTTAGAGTGAAAATTTGAACGCGTATATGCGCTTATGATGCAAATTGGTTTTAACCAATTTCATCATTTATTCTTAATACGTGATATTTATAAAATTAACTCCGCCTGTTTGCAAAACTTCTTCCCATAATTTTTTGATTTTTGTAAGAGTTAATATGTTACATTTTTTATAGTTTTCTATAGGTATAACTTTTTTGTGACAGTTATAAAATTCATGTTTCATAAAAACAATTTAATGGTAATTAAAAGGTTATATTCTATGGGTTCTCCTTACTATTGGATTTTTTTTCATTTATTATCAAACTTATTAATACCTAACAAATGTTAATCTGTCTAATAAAATAATTTCTTTAATCTTAGCATCAGATTTACCCAACAACTCATACACACATTTATCAAAGAATTGAACTACATCAGGTCATCCAACAAACATTGTTTACAGTCAAACGTTTAAATGTACGTTTATGTATGCTAAGGCCCTATCCATGGAGTCCTTATTAGTATCATTTTTGAAAAAATCGTATTATATTAACCAGAATGTCAAAGCATTTAGAAAAATTCATCTTGTAAATACAATAGAAAGGACCTTCGAAGCCAAAAATGTCTCCCTGCGCATTTTTAGACAAAGATTAACCATCTATGACGAAATGCTAGCACAGAAACATGTGATCTGACTTTCCGTACATGTAGATACAAATACGGCATCAAGAAATCCTTAACAGCATCTTACTCGAGGACGTAAGGTATAAAAGACAACAGACATATTATCAACACTTTGAAATAGATACAGAAAAACCTGCTAAAAAGAATACTAGGAACTGGTGATATATGATTTTGGAATGCATCTGTACAGTTGTCTTACCTGGCAATACCATACACCAAGACGAAAACGTTTGCGGTTTGAGTCTTATTAACCAATACACATTACATGGACATATGATACGATGTACGGGTACTGGTTCAGCCTACCAGGTTGTATGCAAGGTTTCAGCCGTTTACATTTAGCTGTTCCCTTTTTAGGAATTTAGAGCTATTGGCATTTATGTTCTTTGTAATTTTTTTTTTTTGTATCGTAGAATTGAGTTTCTTTTTATACCGTTAAATGTGTTTAATTTCGAGCCGAAAAACGACATTCGAGGGAAGTTTTTTCCACTTTAATATTAAAAAAAAAACTGCTGCAGAAACTCATACTTGTGAATGCTTGTGGTGGATCTACTCCTTAGGAGAGAACACGTGGAGAATTGTATTAACGGTTTAAACGTAATAATTTCAACGTTGAAGATGATGTGCGATCTGAAAGACCAAAAGAATTCAAAGATGCCTATTTGCAATATTTATTGGATATTGATTCGCGTAAATCTACTGTCTCTTCCTATTCCTTCCGAGATAGTAGTATCCTGTATCCTATAATCCTTTTCCGAAATTCCATATTCCTTGCTCAACACACCTTCCCTACCTCAAACTCTTTCCTTTTCGTGGGAACGCAATTAAGAATTCTAACGCTTTAGGACCTTAAAAATAGCGCCGTCGTGGTTCGCCACCCGACACGTCTCGTTTCCCATGGAGGCGAAAATAGGCTACTGATAGCCACTTTGCTCGTAGCAAGTGCAATAGAAGTGGTCTCTGCCTACCCCAATTCTTCGGTTGTGGTCAGTATACCCACCTGTTACGCGGGAGACTAGAGTTCGATTCCCCGCCGGAGCCAGAGAAACAGGCGTGAGTGTATGTATATATAAATGATTCGCGTAAAACTCACGAGAAACTCGCAGAAGCATTAAACGTTACCAGTCAATCGTGTCCAACCACCTAAAAACAATGGGAAAGATTAGTCACGTGTGAAATGTTACTCGCTAGGCAAAAATCAGTCCGTTATGATCCAATCATCACTGGAGATGAAAAATGGGAATATTACGACAACCCTAAACAAAAAAATTATGAATGAGATGTGGAGATTTTTTTAGTATTAAAGAGGAAAAGAAAAACTTCCCGCAACTGAAGTTTTGTATGGGTCCAAATTAAACACATTTAACAGTATAAAACGACACAACTTTGGCGAAACAAAAAGAAATTGACAGAATAATATTGCCAGGTGTTAAAAGAAAAAAAAAATACAAAGAAAATAATAGCAATAAGTGCGAAATATATAATAAATAAATACCAATATCAGTAGGTGCGAAATTCATAAAAGCAGACACCTGAATGTAAACGGTGGAAACTTGCATACACCTTATACAAAGGTCACTAGGTGAGTTTTGCAATAGTCATACTTTCAATGTGGGTAGATTCGTATAGTCTTATTAGAAAGTTACACTTATCATACGACGGTAGTTATGAAATATGTCAATAGTCACTCATTAGTTTATATTCTAACACCCGTAATTACTTATATTCGTAATAAAGGATATATGACAAGGATAAGGTTTAAATTCAAGTGAAACAAATTTCAATACAATAATTTTAGAATATTTGATGAATAAAAGGGCGTCTCCAATATCCTCTTTAATATAATACTCTTATATAATACCTGAATCCTGCCGGTATCATCCGTACTGTTTGGTATTATATGGTAGTTTTGCAACTCTACTCACGGGTCATGAAACTTGGCTATATTATTTTGATGTGTCACCCAAAAACAAGAACAAAATTTGGTGGTTTGTAAATGAACCTACTCCAATTCCAGTTCGAAAATCTCGGTCAGTTAAGAAAAAAAAATTATTGCTGTATTTTACACAAGACAGGGAATTTTAGACAGAGTAGTAATTTTGGAATGCCAGCGTACAGTTACGGCCTCTTGGTATACAAAAGAGTGTTTGCCTCAGGTACTCCAAAAACTCCGTCCAAAATCAAGATTCGATAATTGGCATCTTCACCACGATAATACTTCTGTACATGGATCGCGTAAGCTATCAGTTTTTTACAAAATGTCGGAGTAAAACTGCTCGAACATCCTCCGTTCAGCCCTGATCTTGCCCTGTGACTTTGGTCTGTCTCCAGTCATTAAGGACCAGCTCAACGTAAGGAGGTTTGCCAGCAACATAGAGTTATTAGCTGCTTGGGACCAGGCTTGCTCCGATCTCCCAAATGAATTTTTAATGATTGATTTACACGAATGAATAAGCGTGTAAGTTGTGTGTGTAATTATTTTGAAAGACTAAATAAAGCTGTATTGCTAAACTTATCTAGTAACCTTTACACTTGACATTTCAAAGCAAAACAATGCAAACCGTGTCACAATGAAATACCGCAACCATATGAAGCACGAGTGATCAACTTCCGCAAAACTTTAATAACGCATCACTATCTGTATATATAATTAACTAGCTTTTGCCCGCGGCTTCGCCCGCATGAATGTCTGTTTTCCGCTACAAGGGAAATCCCGACAATCATACATTTAATATTAAAGTCTCAGAACCACTTACTTGACCTCCCGTACCTTAACGGCGACTACTAAAATAGGGATCGAGCTGTATCTTCAATTCTACTGTAACGATTTTGATGAAACATGCCGCAGTGTTTAAGTCGGAATAGTACCTTTAAGACTGTAATAGTTTAATCAAAATCTACCCGCTGGTTTTTGCGTGAAGTCCGAACAAACAAACATCAACGAATTTGATTTCAGAAGCCCTTAATTCAATCAATCTGAGTGGTTTCTTTTTAAATAGCTTTGATTTTTGAAAATTTGACATCTAACAATTTTATAATAGTGTAGATAAACATTATTTGATATACATCATGTCAAACAAAATTTATTTTTTACTCTGTAACGTACATTGCGCGATACGGTGCCGCGCACTTGTGAAATCTTCCCTTTGAAGATAACACAAGTAGTAAATATGCTAACAGTGAGAACCTACTAATTATGACCACTAAAACACCAATTAATTAGCCGCTCAATTACATGGAAACGGCGAACACCTGTTTTTAAAAATCAAAAGACACAGCATACAAGCGTATGTAATATTATATTATGGAAAAATAAAACTGAAATAGGCATCAATACTTTTTTTATAAATATAAATTATATATTGTAAGGAAAAATATACATATATAATACGATATTGAAAGGAAAAATTTAAACGACTAGAATATTTTGGAACACAAGGAAATAAAATACACCACGAGTAGAAGTGCACCTGTGTACGTCTCAATTTATCAAAATTATTCTTGAAAACCGTAAACTGAAGTGATTAACCAAATAACCGAAACACATCAGAAAATTGATTGAGATGTAGCTCACCGAAACTCTTGTCAGTCAAATTCGTAAATAAATTATAACGAAATGACTAGGTGTGTTATAGTCCCTTTTTGTTGTTGTTATTGCTGTTACATTTTCAGAGTATATCTGAGGGTATATTAACGACATAGTTTATTGAAATACCGTTACATATCCGTACCGCAAGCGCAGTGTGGGACGGCCACCTACGAGATGGACCGACGACCTGGTGAGGATCGCTGGGTCTAGTTGGATGCAGGTGGCTATGGACCGGTCGCGCTGGAATTCGATTGGAGAGGCCTATGTTCAGCAGTGGACAGCTATGGGCTGAAATGATGATGATGATCCGTACCCTCAGTCTGGATGTGTATATGTAAAATCTCTAATCAAATTTTGATTTCAGTGTTCTCGAAATTTCTTCTAACACCAAAATCATTCATCCAACACCACGAAAAAAGGCGTTTCTAGCTGATAGGCTAGTAATACTATTTTGTTCTGAGGATACCTAGTTAGCTCTAGAAATACCTAGCAATATATGATAAAAATGTCACATAGGACCAGATTTGGGCTCTTCGGAAGACAAAAATGCTATCAGCTAAAAGTAATTACATTTACCTCGGTGGCCGCAGAAGAAGCTCGACCTTTTATCACGAAGAAACGCATGCTTGCAGTGTCATACATGACATCGCTCTATGACCACACTAATTTACTGAAAAAATTTTTGATATCATAGAAAATAATAGGTCTGTATAATTTTTCGCATTTAAGTAAGAAATATAATAATAATAATGCATTCTGTACATTAAATTTGTTTTTTTTTAAAATAACATTCAAATTCCAATACTCATGAGTGGCCAGAACGGCAAAATTTTCAGTATAATCTACGTATACTGATCGTAAAAAATTGTTCAAAGGAAATTTAAAATTTAAAGGATACCTCTAATTTAAGAGACGAAGGACCCTGATGTGGTCCTTAAAAGACATTATTGAGTTCCAAAGTGACACCCAGATATTTGGCCTTTATAGTCTATGGAATGGATTCGTCGAACACAGTAATCGTGGGAATCACGTGACGCCGGGGAGGCAGAACCGACTGGCTGATGTTAGTGTACCCGGAGGAGAGCACTGCCGCGCTCTTCCGTAGATTCACTTCTATCCTCCACTTGCGAGAGCAGTCCCCAGGACAGTGACAACGGCTTGGAGCTTCCATGTAATGTACACTTTATTCCTGCCAGAAGTAGATGGCGGTATCGTTTGCGAAATGGGCTAACGAAGTGTTAAGCGAATGAAAAGTATCATTCGTGTAAAGACTGATCTGCAAAACTAAATACAGCAATCCCCCTACAACACGGTACTCTTATAACATATTTTAATATTACGCGATTTCATGTCCCTCGTATGTTCTTAGTTTGATTTTGATAAAACGCACATATTTCGTTCATAAGATAGTTTTCCTTAATATTCGATTTAAACCTCCTTTAACATTTGTACAGAACGCGTTATACGGGGTCATATAAACGCGTTGTACGAGAATGCTCGTACATCGCGTTTTCTTATAACGCGGAACCAATCTACCGTGTTATAGGAGGGATTTTACTATAATTATTGGCTGGGTTCGCGAGAATGCGGTACGTATCATAAACTCCACCCCAAAAGTCGCTACATGAAAGTTAGCATTGAACTTCAGCATTAAGCAAAGCGGATGCTGACGTCGACGCTGATATTAAAAATATTGCTGAAGTTGCTATTGCTGACGCTGATGCTAATATTCGCAACAACCCCAATAGAAAGCAATCGCAAAACACTCCTATTGTTACGTTTTTTTGTATTATGTATTGAGATTCATTCAAGAATGTGAAAATTAATAAACAAAAACAAAATCTATTTTAAATGTTCTAACATTTAAAATTTAATGAAGCAAATAATCGGATCCTCAAATAAACCACCACTGTACGAACTAATGTCACAAAATTATTTTCAAGACTGCCAAGAGTCACTAAAATGACTATCGCAAATTTTTATTCAACTCTCAACACAATAATACGAATACTCCTCATATATAATAAACTACGTCGCCAAACTTTCTGAAGGACCTGGTATTTCAACAAACAAGTCGCAATTAAGGTCTGCCCACAACAACACGTACGAGGGTGCATTTTTAACCCTCTATAAGCCGAATTTTTGTTTTAAATCCAAAAGAATTGGAGGCAAAGAACTTATATTTACCTTACTTCAGGTTGATGAGCTTAGCACCTGTCATAAATATTGACATTGGTTGTCTCGGCAACATTATAGAATTAAGATCTGTACCCCATATCCCATGAAAAAAAATGAAATTATTTGGTAAAATGTCGATAAATTAAAATGTGACCTGAAAGTAACACAGGCTCATAGCGGGTTAAGTTTGCAGAGTAAGGGGGTTGAAGGAGAGTAATTAAGCTCGCTAGGAACGTAACGTATACGGTGACTTCTTCATAATTAGTTCATCGTTATCAGGCCCTTAGTCTTTGAACTATCATTGATCAAGCAAGCTAATCGACAGTAAAAAGTGAAATATGGACAAAAATAGGATAAAGTGCCGTTATAAAGTTTCTTATCAAGCAAGGAAAATATGTTCAGATGAGATGTCATCAGTTTACGGGGACTCTTGTCCAGGAAAAACTATGGTTTACAAGTGGCATAGTTTATATAAGCAAGATAGGGAATACTTGAAGACGACCCTCATCCGGGGCTGTCGAAGTGACCACGCCAGAGCTTATTCAAAAAGTTGAAAAATTAGTACTTGAAGATGACTATAAAAGAAACAATAAGCAGAAATGGTTGCAGTATCTGACACAACCATTTTTTAAATCCTACACGATCGTCTTGGCATGACTAAGGTCAGGAAAACACGGGCGCCGAGAATGCTTACGCCGTCATAAAAACAACAGCGCGTAGTGTTCGCGTGCCTTTTTGAACCTCTGCAGTGAAGACAAGGACGGTGTATTGAATCGAATTGTTGCTCGGGATGAAACTTGGGTTCATCATTCTGAACCTGAGACTAAAACAAGACTCCATACAATGGCATAGAAAGGGCACGACACCATCGAAAAAGTTTAAGGTGTCACAGTTAACTGGAAAACTCATGACGACGGTCTTTTGGGACTAAGAAGGAATTTTATTAATAGATTACAAAGATAAAGGTATTTCTATAACCGGAGAGTACTACGCTTCTATATTAGAGCAATTAAAAGAAAGAAAACATATGGGAAAATTGACGAAGTGTTTTTGCACAACTCCCACGTCAACAAGAACCGCGTTGCGTTGCCTGTCCTGAATAAGGTGAGTTTCGTTATTTTAAAGCACCCACCCTATAGTCCAGACCTAGCCCCGAGTAATTAGACTTTGACTTAGTAATTTTGACTGCACGGATAGCAGTGGTTTAAGTGGTCGCTTTTCCACTGCGCTGTCGAGTGTTGTGGGTTCGATCTCCACACGGGACAACAACTTTGTGTAAGCTACAAATTGTTGTTCTGAGTCTGGGTGTTCTGTGTTCCCGTTATTTGAATGTTTGTTAAGTCCCCGCAACACAGGAATTTAATCCTAATGCGGGAGGTGGCATTTAAAAAAAAAATTATCACCTATTTCCTAAAATAGAAAACGAGCTGCGAGGTAGAAATTGACCACCAATGATGAGGTCAAGAAAGCAGTTTCGGCGTATTTTGGAGACAAAATCAAAACACTATTATGGGGGTTATAAGTTGATGGAAAAATCCGAAAAATGTTACGTCTTGCAGATGAATATATTGAAAAGTAATTTGTTTCTTTTTTTATTTGCACTCTATATCCCCCATTCCGCGAACTTAAAAAAGCTCTCTCGTAAAACAATTATTGCTTCATTGTTAACTTTTACTTACGTACTACCTACATTAAAAATATCTACGTGATTATTTTACGGTCTAGTACTAAGGACCGCACAGTCTCCGTATGAACGGTAATCACGTGTCAGATAGTATAATGCTACTCACTGAAAGATTTAAATTTCTCACTGCAGTGAATTCAACGTAGATCACTGGTGAAAGATATAGAGAAGAAATTAACTGCAGTCGAATCGAGTTGATGGCCACGTATTCATCATCAGCCTATGGAAGACCAATACTGTACACAGGTAACCTCTACAAGGTGGGATTGGAGTAATCTACAGTTGGCAGTCATACAGTTTGTTACATCTCTGTATCTCTACATACTTTATGTGGACAGTCTAATAAATCTGAAAGATATTAAGTATAGACCAAGAATGAAGTTTAAGAATTAAATGTTACTGAGAGCTTCATCGGCGATAAAATTATATGATGTTAATGTGTTGAATAAATTAAAGTATAAGAAAAAATGATTCGAAAGTAATGATGTTAAAATGAAATAAAGATGTTATGTAATGATTTATATATATTATGTAAAAGAGTAAGTATACTTACTACGCACTTAAGAGGGTATCTTAGCTCAAAAGATTAGCTCAAAACAGATACCTTCAGTGGAAAATTGGAAGGAAAATGACTGAATAGCGAATTAAGACAAATAACATAAGAAATACAGATTAGCAAGGAATGCATAAAGAAATTTTAGATAAAAATTTACCGAAAGAAAAATTATTTCGCATTGGTTGCTAATAATGCTTTTGAAATTAACAAAGAACAATTTGGATGAAATTTGTAACCGGATAGTAATCTTAGATGAAACGTGGATAATCACTACGATCCAGAGTTCAAACAACAGTCAGTGCAATGGATAAAAACAGGAGAAAGGCCGCCAAAAATATTCCAAGTTGAAAAATTAATATCCAAGCTCTTAAAGAACATTATTTGGTATAGTGAGGGAATTTTTCTGATTGATTATTTGCATAAAGGGACTGTAATAACTAGACAGCATTATGGAAATTTATTGAATCGGGAACGTGAGGCAGCCATGCAGAAGAGCTGTGGCAAATTGGCGCACTGTGTGCTGTTTTTGCAAGATTAAGCGCCTATTCACACCGCTCGAATTACCAAGACAGGCCTTAAAGGATACCAAATTTGCAGAAATTGACCACGTACCAGTCCAGATCCGGCACCAGGTGATTTTATTCATTTTTCAAAATTAAGAATGGAGCTAAGGGGCCGAATGTTTTCCGACGACAATGGAAATTAAAGCGGGCGGACATAGCCATTTTGAACGCAAAACAAAAAATATTATACCCTTATTTACATACGCAACGTCTGTATGTATATTTCACTCGAGTTACTCAAATCTCAACTCAAAGAAAAATATAACCCAAATTTTCAATTATTAAATTCCTTACGCAGCGAACTTATAAGCCGCCCGATGGAGGCTTTTAAGCAACAAATAATATAGAGCTACAAGTGTGTTAGTAACTACACACATGGTGAAATATATAAATAAATAGTAATGTGAAAGCGATGGGAATGTGATCTTCTCCGAGTATCCGATGATTGATTTAAATCCTTAGTTCCCACTCTGGTGGACCCCCAGGGGTCCACCAGAGACTCGACGGGGGGATCTACGTTGGCATACGCAAATTTCCATAGTTAGATCTAATCTGATTTAAATCATAGGTTCTCAACTTCGGAGATAACGCCCCCCTTGTGGGCCTTTGAGACTTTCAGAGGGGCAGTAGACCGAGAGAAAATTAAAAAAAAAACACGCTAATAATGTATTATATTATAATAAATTTTAATATTGGTTAATTTTTGTTATTGTATGTATATATCGTAATCATTTTTATCACGTGTGCGAAAATTCACATATTATAGTAATTTCAAGAAGTGGATGAAAACTGAACTGAAAGATTTCATCACATTCAGATCTACATTATTAAATTGGACGATTTGAATCACATATTTGAATTAAAAAATTTCAAAACTTCCGATTTCACATGAAATATCCCATATACAGGGTAATAAAAGCCTGTTTATAAAAAAAGCAAATAAAATAACGTTGGTAACTAAAAAGAGAAATCGGCTCCGTGTTACTGAACGCGGTGAATCACGGTTGTTTTTAACTAAAATCCAACCTAATATTAACAAACTCCTTAAAATGCATCAAATTCAATCTTTTTATCAGGTACTAACTTTTGCCCGCGTGAATGTGGGTTTTCCGTTACATGTAAAATGCCGACACGATCATAGATTTATATAAAATAACCTTAAAACCACTTTTACTTGACCTCTCGTACATTAACGGCGGCTACTAAAACAAGGATCAAGCCGTATCTTCAACTCTACTGAATCAATTTTAAGACTATAATAGTTTAACCAAAATTTACCCGCTGATTTTTGCGTGAAGACCGAACAAACAAACAAACAAACATTGACGGATTTAGTTTCAGAAACCCTTAATTAGTCGATCTGAGTAGTTCATTTTTAAATATTTTTGATGTTTGAAAATTTGATATTTACAATTTTATAGAAGCTATAAAGTTAATTTCTTTTTAAATGCCTCCCAATATATTAAGAATGCGTTTTAATTGTTCTCATTGAAACTTTTCTTCTTTAAACCCAGAAACCAGAATAGGGGTCTATCCTACAACTATATAATAATACACGTTTAAATATAACCGTGGCAATAGCGATTTCAGATTCGCGATGGATGGCTAGTAAAAAATTGTGGACTCTAGAAAAAAATCCACAAAGTGGGCGCTGAGCAAAATAAGGTTGAGAACCTATGATTTAAATTGAAACAAGATTGGTGATAAAATTTCACTACTTGTTTTCAATGCCGAGTAATATGTTGAAAATTCAGTGTTGTGTACAAATGTAACATAATTACCAGTTAACCAGAGTAATTGCCCTAGTTAACGGGGTGAGTAGTTAGATTTTTGAAGTAAATAAGGCGAAAGAGGTGCATCTGAAACGTAGCATGTGGCAAGCTGTGTCTATACATACTGTAAAATACGCATTAAATAATGTCAGTAAGGTATGCAAATTACAACGTCACTCCACTCCCAATGCGTCTACTATGGAATCAACTGTTATTATTGTAATCATTTTAATAAACATCTATAGAAAGCTGGTCTAAAACATCAGGAATTAAAAGACGGTATTCAAATTACTAAACTAAGGCGTTAGAATTGCAATGTTCCATTATTTCTCAGTCCACTATTGCATATATACTTCCTCTATTAGCAACATAATTTTCAGTCTACCTTGCGTAGGTCATGGATCCATCAAGCTAGAGGTGTTCTGCACTCCGACTCGTCTGCTCCATCGGTCGTCGGTTCTTCGAGAAATTCGTGACATCCCCTCACATATGGATATCCTCAAACCAAATTTTATCTATAAGAGAAACTTCAAACATAACTGGATATATCATCCGCTGAACGGCCTTAATAGACCAGGCCCATTTTTATATCTACTTTTCAACACTATATATCATCACAGGCAGGACGGACGGACTGCTCAGACCTGTCTCGAAGCACTGACGAATGATCCATATGATGACCTAACGAAACTCCCCGAAAGATCATTGATCCTTCAGCTTTGGTCCTCCTATCTGCTTCATTCGTAGTTTTGTTTGTCCACCTGAATTTTCTATCCAAAATTGACTCATATAAAATTTCAAAGATACTATGATCGGAATATATATATAATAAATTCCATAATATGTGCCTCATAACTAACAGACATTATACTCGTAAATCGTACATTTGATACTTTAAGAAAATAAATCCATACATCCATCCATACATGCATTTAAAAGGCACGGATGCACACGTCCTAACACGTCACATCCGGAATTCTCTGTTTTCCAGAGCCTACCACAGAGGAGGCATGTTTATGAAGTGGATTATATCTTGACTTCCAGTCCGTCCGGGATCCGTGGGTTAGAAGCCGGATTGCATCCGGCTGAGTACCAAAAGATTTTTTAATTCGTGTTAAATTCAAAAGACATGTTTTCCTAACCAGGCGTATCTGATAATGAGGCGTATCTGATAATGATTCCATCTGATACCGATCATAAATACCGTCTCTGGAATTTCCTGATGTATAAGGCCAGCTCAAAGATATTGACAGTAAAGTGACAACCATTTTTCTGTCAAAATCTATTTAGCATATAATAGGGACATTCTTGACAGCTAACATCGTTAAAACCCGAAACTTGACTTAATTTAACTGTTATAGAGAACAATTAAGATAGATGTAATGTCATATAAGACGCAATACTAAGAGGAGTCAGAAGTGGGCATGTAGTTGTGCTAAGATGTCGTGTCCCATGAATCCCTATTGAATATTTTATTACCCAATGATTAAAGGAACAACTACTGCGATCTCTAAGACGCTTGCTAAGTGTGGACTTCATGGCAAATCTCCTTTTATGGAGAAAGAGATTTGCCATAATAGTAAATTTGACCGTTTAATTTTTGATATGGTTTTTTTGGCAATTAAAGACACCCATTAAAAACCAACCAAAAAAAAACAGCATCTGTAGCGTTTGTAAAGAGTGGTTTACAATTAATTTTACCATTCATTACAAACTCTTGACTATTACTGACGTGGCTCTATCTCATCTTGGTTCTAACTAACGAAGCTAGTTTTGATAATAATTGATGATGAGGTTTACTTGCATTTCAGTTTGGTTTGTAAAAAAAAACCATGACCAATTCACGAATTGCAAATGCAGAACATAGCTGTTTTTATTATGTCAAGAATTAATTTAATGTAAATATTAATTTAAACAATATACTAATTAAAACCGCGTTAAAATTACTAATTTCCTAAATATAAATATAAAAGAGTGAATCCAGAAGGATTTCAATGATATTTTCGGAATTTTTTTTTGTACGAGCGAGATTCTTGCAAACAATTCTCTCAATCATCGATAACTCCATTAAAGAATTACTATTGTTCATGGTATGATAAGACAGCTGCCAGAATCTCGATCGCTCAGCCAAGCCATAATATAATATTAACAATGGTATGGGCCGAGCAAGTTCTTTTACAGTCCTCTTCAATACTAAGTGACTAAGATATTCAATATTACCTCATTGCTGATGAGATGGTTTCTGTTCCACGTCACGGCACGCACTCGTTTACAAATAGTTGCATCGTTATTTGATATAACCTTCGATGTTCGTATTCTAAGCGTTTAATATTTTATGAAAATTACTTTTAGGGATCAAATCTGTAGATGTATGCAACGACAAAAAAGCATTTGGAGAGTTTGCCCCTGGAATAAATTCCTTATAAGATACTTAGGCCCGCCCGTGTATCGAAGTTGTTAACCCTTGCAATCGGGTCACACCTCTAGCACAACCCTCTTGCAGGTAAGAGGTGCCGGGCCTGTAGGAATAAAATACAAGGCATTAATCATATGAATACAGCACATGAGCCATCGAGTGCTTCACAACTCGCGGCCCAGCACGAGCAACACGTGCTCCACATTACGAACTTACAGTAACAGTGATTTCAAAGAAGTACCTCCGAGGAGAGCAGTGACGCATTGTGATGGCTCAAGTGAGCTTACAGTAAATAAGATAAGGAGTGTGTTCCTACCTTGAGTAACGTGTTTATCTCTCTCAGGGACGTGATAGGAAATCCTTCTTTTTCCTTCTCCATTTTCAGTCTTTTTAAGGCAACAATTTCTTCTGTTGTTTTGTCGCGAGCTCTGTAAACAACTCCATATGTGCCTTCCTCAATTCTATTCAAACATTGAAATTCTTCAACTGATCGACAGCCCTATAATATTACAGAATTGATCATTAACATTACATATTAGTTACATAAGGAACTAAAATCTAACCTAGTTTCATTTGTTCAAATTGGCCACTCTCAGAGTTACCTGCAAATTTGTTTGTCAACTTACTTATTCTGATATTAGCGATAGTTACAATTTTGTCCACACCAACTCTTGATCTTGTTACTTCTTACTGGTATGTTGATCAAATCTTACAGTTCCAGTGACAGGTCAAGGTGGTGGAAGGCTCCACCACCAATTAAAATTCAAATCCTAACGAATTACGAGCATACATACACTGCTTTTTGAAATTATAGAGCAAATATGTTAACGAGAGAAAATGCATATCTATCATTTATAATTATTCAGCCCGCAGTAATACAATTTAAAAAGTTACACAACCATATGTCAAAACAAACTGTATGCTGAAGTGACAGGACTAACCACTATAAAAACTAAAATTCAGATTTATTGGCACGATTAGGTTTGACCAGTATTCATTTCAGACTAGAAATTAATCAATAATCTTGTCCAACTCTCATGAAATCCAAACTGGAGCAATGATAATACACAAGATAACATGGAACCCAACCTACACACATTTTCATCGGTATTTTGCATTTGCATAAGTCCAAATATTCTGATACAGTCAAAACCCTCATTAGAACATTTGTGGAAAAAACATCCATGAAGCAAGACACTTCAAACATTAAGATATATATGATCCCAAACAAATACACGACACATTTGTAAAATTTTGGCTTTTCAGCCTTCCTCTTCAGGCATAAATACAAAGGTGAGTGTTATATTAAAATAATTTTAAAACATTATTACCTGAAGGGCTGGAAAATAAGGAGGCAGAGCATCAATTGCTTCCTCCCTGTGTCTCACATCGTCGTCATCTTCTTCGGTAGGTTTTTCTTCAGCGATCTTTCCATTTTCCCCTGGCGGAGGAGGTGAGAAGGAATGTGATCTGCTTCGACTTTTCGATTCTGATCTAGTTAATGACCTACAAGAATTGTTTACACTTGTACTTCTATTTCATGAAAAACCAAAATATTATTATAAACAAATAGTTATATTATAATTTGCCAGACACCAGAAATTAACTAAAAACTTGGTATTGAATTTGTAAGGCAACTAGCCATATCTCCAATTGTACCTGTTAGAGCCATGTGATGATGAATGTTTAGACTTGGGGCTTGCAGATTTTGATTTTGGTCGGGATTTTTCATTCAGTCTTTCCTTTTCCTTATCATCCATATCAGATTTCTCATCATTCCTCGTGTCATCTTCCTCCTCTGATTTAGAATCCACTTCAGTGTAAGATTCTGTACTTGAGCTATCATTCTCCGTTTCACTATTTGTGTGTTCACCTAAAAATTAAAATAAAGAATTTAACTGAAGTATTTCCAAACCCCTAACCTTTAAGAGTAATGGTGCACTACAGTATAGACTAGTACATATACATATATGTATATGTACTAGTCGCGCGCAAAAAGTTTGTCGATGTTGTCGTGACGTCACGCGTACATGGTCAATAGCTTTGACAAGAGTGAAAAAACATGCCAAGTACTAATCTCTCTGTGTGATAGTGTTAACAATTTACTCTACATAACAAATTTGAATGGATCACCTACTTCTATTCTCGAGGTGAGGGTGTGTGATAAGTGTGGGTGATTAAATGAGTACATAAAATACTATTGTTAGATTGATTAAATATTATTTCATCATTATCATCCCCAGTCCGTATCGTCCCCACTACAGAGACGCGGACCGCCCCTGTTCAGGAGGGGGATTAGGCCGTAGTCTATCGCACTGGCCTAGTTCTATTTGGTAGACTTCACATACCCATGTGACCATGCAGGTTTTCTCACGAAGTTTTCCATCTCCGTTAAGTACATTGGTGTCTACAATGTAGATCGTACATGAATTACAAATAACTCTATGGCATGGACCATGGGGCCGGGATCGAACCCACAACTCTTCGATCGTAAGCAGTGTCTAAAACCACTACACCACCAATGCACTTTGAAATTATTTATTATCTTTATTTGAAATTATTTACTAACACTTAAATATTATTATTATTATTATA
>WUAW01007191.1:4638-15947 GCA_017165845.1 Thaumetopoea pityocampa | reverse complement strand
CTATAGAGTTTTGACTCACGAAATATGAACCTGAAAATACCAAATTTAAAAATCCAGCTCTATTATAACTGAATATAAGAAGGAAAATACGTATTGATACTTAAATTTATATCACGGATTAATGGATAATTGTTAATATTTTTCCAGATAATAATTCTTTTAATTTATACTAATACTTTCCAAGTATTACTTTGTGCAATTATTTTGAATTTACCGCTATTTCTCAGGCTCATGTTCATGTGTCAGACTGTAACTCCTCAATTCTGCCAGTATCCGTAATGAAAGTGTCATAAACTTAGGAGGTTCGAATCGGTGATGATAGAGAATTTTGGTATTGGAAAGATAGAAGGTCCTTCAATGAAAAGTTCTACAACCAGGGTAATAAATCTGAAAACAAAGGATGTAACAATACATTGACCCGTTGTTAGTAGGGTTAGTTAGACAAACAATAGGAAAGACAGATAGTTACAAGTTAGTAGTATGTTAAGAAGGAAATTATTTACAGTTTGATATTGTTCTTATTTACTAATATACATAAAATAGGGACAAAGAAGGGGAAAGAGGTGTACGAAAGAAGGCATTTAAAAGAGGAAGGACGAGGAATTTTGGGAGGGAGGATGTCATAGAGGGAATAGCGTAGTTTAGGACAACAGAAGAAGATATGGTTCACGTCTTCTTCATTAAATCCATATTCACACAGAACAATACTCCTGATCCTGAGTTTGGCAAGGAACACTGGAGTACAGGCATGATCTAGTCTGAGTCTGCAGATGGTAGATGTTCTAGACCTGTTTGTTTTAAGGAAATTGAAAAATCGTGGAGAGCAGGTAATGTCGGGTTGGATATCAGCATAGCATGCAATTCCTTTTACCGGTTTATAGGAATTCCGCTGTTCTTTCCATAATTTCTCAAGCTGTGTTTTGGCGAGTAGACATAGGTCATTGGGATAAAATTTACAATGCTCTCGCGTACCAATCTGTGTAGCAGATTTAATACAGGAATCAGCAGATTTACTGCCAGGGAGCTATATGGACTGTAATTTCATACACAAATTTTGTTTAAAGTTTTCTATTTTAAAATAAAGGCAAAGGAAACCCATACAGTCTTGTTTGACATATATAATTTTCACAGGTTAATAAAATGTTGTTGTATCTCATTTTATCGCTTCTTAGAAGAATTGACGTAACATATACCAAATATCATAAAAAAATAATATAAGATATTAAAATGAACTTCAAGTGTTGCCTCACCCGGGTTGTCGCTATAACTCTCAGGCAAATACATGCGTAGTTACAAATTCTAGTCTGTGGACATAAAAATATAAAAACACAATCTTTTTTTTTTTATTTAATTCTAGTCTGTGAAATATATCGCGATGACAAGCGATTGATAATCAAAGAGTACTAAAACTGAGAAAGAGTGGCAACTCACTAAAAATTTTGCATATATGGTAAGTGCTGCCACTCGGTGTTCACGGATGAACTAAAGTTGTGAGACCTATAAAATACATTCAAAAGCCAGAGGCACAGATACAAAATATGTCACAGATTACGCATCAATTATAGAGTTTACACTTTTTGAGAGTTGACCAACCTATTAAATGATATCAAAAGAAAGCTTCCTAAATTTAATTAGTCCGAAATTATCAGAGGTCGCTGTTGGTAAATAAAAATCTTATTTATCTTGTAGTTCTCGAAGAGTTTATGTTCGTTGCTCCAGTTCTAACCATAGGTGGTTCTAACTGTTCTCTCACTTCCCGTATATAATATTCAGTTATATCATTTAGATGATACAACTGAATATTATATACTGTTATTATTATATGGCTATATATGGCTATATCAGAGATCAACAGCCATATATAATATTATATGGCTGTTGATCTCTGATAGTATGAGTGTTCTCAAGGCATTGCAGTGTAGAACTTTGGATGCCAATACGTCATTTATCATTTACGAAATTAAGAATTTATGGTGGAAATTGCATGAAGAGAATATTCAGGTTAAATTTATGTGGACGCCTAGCCATATTGGTGTTACAGGAAACGAAAACGCAGATTTCTTGGCTAAAACTATTGTTGACAGTAACATTGACAGTTTTTCCAATGTTGCTATACCTTACACTGATTTGTACACTATCTTGAAAAAGGATATAAAAGAAGAATGGAAGTCACATTGGACAAATATTTTAGAAAGTGGAAAAGGCTTATGGTACGCGTCGATAAATCCAGAAATTCTATCCACTCCGTGGTTTATACGTAATAAGGACAGCAATGAACGAAAATTTTATTCCACAATATTCAGACTCAGATTTGGACATTGTCGCCTAAATGCACATCTAGCTAGAATGAAAATAATTTCGTCATCATTATGTAATTTTTGTAACTCTGAAGAAGATCAAACTGCAGATCATATCATTTTCAACTGCCCTACTTTTAAAATGGAAAGATTAATGTTGGTTGAAGACTTGATTAATATATATAGAAATTCTGAAAACGTCCCGCTCACCCTAAATGTCATTTTACGTAATGTTCATACTTACACTCCTCTTTATAAATTCGTTTTGAGAAGTGTTAAGGAAACTTGATTCTGTTTTATGGATAATGAAATTAAGAACTAAGAAAATATTGGACTAAGGAGACTGAACATATGAATTTGAATTAAATCAGGCTTTGATTCGACTTTATCCGAAGAAATCAGACTTGGCTTCGGCCTTTTCATGTAAATTGATATCAGAAGAAAACTCAAATACGACAAGGCTGTATGGTTTTTACCATTTTACCTTTGCCTGCCACTTGGCGAATTATAACAACAACAACTCTATGACCCTCACTGCCGATGATTTACCGCCAAAAACTATGTCATGTGAACTAGCCTTTTACTACAAAGAAAATTTTAATTAAATTTATAAGGTTCTTGTTTACTACCTGATAGGTACCTCTTGGTGGAACCTATTAGGCTTTAGCCAAGGAATATAAACTCTCCGAAGCTTTAGCGGTAGTTGCTTGTATGCATCTTTTGCCAACTCTTTTACGAAAACATTTAATTTTGTGATATTTATCCAATAAATAATGAAGCGTGGCGCTCTGATAGTTATTGAAGGAATAGATAGAACTGGCAAGTCTACTCAAGCTAAGACATTAGGTAAGTTTGTTTTCAAATGCAATCTCATAATTTTTAGGGGAATCGCTGAATTGTTTTGTCATTTTAACAGCTCAAATCCAAACAACTACCAATTCCAAAGGTTTCTTTATCCGTTTATCAAAGTTTCTGTGCTGTGTGGCCCCAGCATAATAATAACGATACCTACTTTATCACTTTCCGGCAGTGCCGCAAGAACCCAAGTGTAGGGCAGTAAAACCTTTATTTCAAGTTTCATAGGCCCAGGCAGAACTTAAATTTATTTTTAATATCTATAGTGAAAAGTGGATAGTTCTGTGAGATTGTAACATCCATATTGAAACACTGCATTAATGGGAAGTTTAGATTCACCTAAATACCCACCATGCTATTATTAAAATGCTTGATCACTATAAAACTAGTGTTACTCTTCACCTTCTATAAAATTAAACATTAGTTGAAAGGAATTGTATTATTTTTTCATACATATCACTACAAACTGAATATACCATGTTTAATGTTTTTATTGCCTTGCACAGCACAATGACATGTGCAGTGCATGTAGAGAATCATAATTCATCTATAAATTTCTTTTAGTTGAAAATTTGAAGAAGAATAATGTGTGGGCTGACTATACAAACTTCCCAGCTCGTGAAACAGAAGTTGGAAAAGTTATTAACAACTACTTACAACTGAAGGTATTTAATAACTTTTATAACATTTGCTTCATCCTCAGTCCATATCTGTCCCCACCACAGGAGCATGGACCTCCCCTGATCCTCCTTAACATTTGTTAACTTTATGCAATAATATAAAGTTAATTGAGGTGGATATAGTGTAATCAGCAATTATCATTCAATTTATTCTCTCAGTTAAGCAGCGTTTACAACAGCTTGATGATTTAATATCTAGTTTAGACCTGATCTGTTTTGAAAGGCACATAAAACAGTGGATCTCGACTGGAGTCTTAAGTGATTACAGGGATTGTTGAAGCAATAGAAATGACTTCATTGATAACACTATAACTACACCCCATACAATATCAGCTGACCTTGACTAGATCAGGATAATATTAAGTGAAAAAAGACAAATATATTAAGTTAGATAAGTACTTGTATAAATGGATTTATTAAATGGTAATGCATAATCTAGAAGAATTTGTAAATTTATATTTTTGCCTGTCTGACAAACTCTTGAATGGATTTTATTGAAATTTATCAAAGAGAATAATTTCTAGTCTTTTATGTGACTTAGTTGACCTTTAAATAATGTTTAAGTAAATCATATAAAGTAGTCAATAAACTGAATATATTGCAGAATGATTTACCTGATGAAGCTATCCACCTTCTGTTCTCCGCCAACCGATGGGAAAGGTCCAAATATATACTCAAGACCTTAGAATCAGGAGTGACAGTTGTCATTGACAGATATTGTTATTCTGGGGTTGCCTTCTCTGCTGCTAAAGGTTTGTATACACAAGTATGCTGCCGGTCTTTCCAATGTCATCTTTCATATATAGATAAGTCATAGGCTAACATTGCTAAATGCTTTCATATTTTTTGGTCATACATATTTTTACATCGACTACCATACCAATTTATTCAAGATGAAAATATTTCTCATAAAAAAGGTGTTTTTTTTATAATCTTGTAAACAGTGTACTGTTCAAATGTTAACTAATGTCTTTTTTTTAATATTTTTCTCCAGGTTTAGATTTCAAGTGGTGCAAATTACCAGATGTAGGATTACCGAAACCAGACAAAGTGTTCTTTCTAACTATGCCCATTGATGATGTCACACAGAGAAATGGTTTTGGTAATGAAAGGTAAATATTTAGTGTTGCCACATCTAAGCAATCCAATGATAACCAATAAGATCAGCCGTGGATTACTCACTGATCTTATTACGTCATATTATATTATCATGATATACATAATAGGCATCGCCCATCTTTCTGTGAACAGGAATTTTTGATTGACACCAGTAACTGACTTGACTTTTGTCTGGAGTGTTGAGATACATAATTTGTATTTTGATTTAAGTCATCTAACTGCTTTTACAGTACTACATCGATCCGCTGTACCATCATATGTTCTGCCCTATCATTTTTGACTTTAAGCTACATATATTTATGAATGCTGCTGTGGATTTCCTTATTTCGTTTTTATCTTGGAATTTCCTGAAATGTAATATGTGTAAACTAAAATAGTAAGCTTGTTTCGCTAATCAGAAGTATCCAAAGAGCTAAGCATTGAAGATTTGTTGCCTCCAACGGGCTCAGGAGGTGTGGAGTAGTCTATAAGTTTCACATGCAGGCCGGTCTTGTTTTGTATGAGTATACCCTATTTTTTCATTGTAGACAATAAACTTTGTGATATTTAAATAATGTTGTATAAACGCGAGCTTATTCCATATTTGGGTACCAACGAAACTTATTATCAGTTTTATTTTTAATATGTAAAATGATAGGCCCGACATCTGTTACGTGGGTATGATGACATTATTTATAACGTAGGCTGGTAGTCAGAACGGAATAACAGTGTTGATGATTTATGTTCACAGATATGAAGTATTGAATTTCCAGAAAAAAGTGTCCGAGTTGTATTTAAAGCTAAAGGAAGATAACTGGGAGGTGTTGGATGCTAACAGGTATTCTCTCAATTGCATTTGATATAAGCTGAAATGTTGTTAGAATTTAAACGAGTAGATTATATATCATCATAATCCCCAGTCCATATTCTTCCCCAATCCCCTGTATTGGACCTTCCTGACTAAGAGGGGGATTAGTAACTGCCACACAAACTTGTATAAGATTCGAGACGGAGATTATACCTACTGTAATAATCCTGTGGATGCGTTGATACTCGTGAGGAATGAGCTGTTATGCTTCCAGTGCTTGTGATTGCGTCGACAAACAGATAAGACAGCTTGGAGACGTTTTCGCGTTTGTACACACAGTGACTAAAACTGGAATAAACCAGTTTGCGCTATCTACCACGTGTACGCACCCTCACATCCGTCGCTTATAAAAAGCGTCAGAGGTTAGTTATACACATGTTAATATTATTACACATTTTAATATTATACAGTTACGCTTAACATGTATAATATTAAAATTTAACATTTTGTAGTAAGGTATGTAATAATTAAATACCTAACTCTAAAAATATAAAAAGTATTTGTTTATTTATATGCTGACCGTACACTAATACAAACGCATAAACGTTTCCCAGCTGATTTGGCTGTACCTTCTATACAGAACAACAACAATGCTCAGTCTATTTCGTCGTAAATTTTAGCGCCCACCACCCAAACTTACTCCAAGCTCTACCAGTAGTAGTAAAGATGATTGTGGATGAGGTGAAAGAGTAAGAAGTGTATGTAAGAATCGTGGTAACTTTTAGTCTGCGTACTCCCTGCTTGAAGGGTCGTTGAGTATAATTTTTTTATTGTTATAAACTATCATTATCATCATTCCCAGTTCACATTCGTCCCCACTACGGGGCACGAACCTCCCCTTATCAGGATTAGGCCATAGTTTACCACGCTGCCCTAGTGCGTTATAACTATAATTGACACTAATATTATATTCGCAGACCAATTGAAGCGATCCAAGAAGAATTATTAAATAAAACATTGAAAATAGCAAACGATGTTTGTGATAAACCAATTGGAAAGATATGGATGAATTCATGATGTTAATTTGGATTTATTTTTTAATGGTAGAAAATAGCTAAATTTTGTACAGAGATAAGTGCATTTTTGTATGAATTGTATACTCCTGTAAGGCTCACCGTAAGATTATGTTTCTAGATTTACATAGTGGAATTTATAAACTTTTTGAATTAAAGCGTAGGTTTAAAAAAACAATTAAAAACTGATATTAATTCACGTTGTTTTTTTTATTTGTTTTTTTTTTTTCTATTTTTGTTAAATGTATAAATTTTCAAGCCATAATATTTTTTCAGGTTAACTATAAAAAAATGGTGTATAAATTGTATCAATAAACAATAATATATTAGGTTGCCGCCAAAACTTCATTGCTAAATATTGAAGACCTGGAACACCGAGCAAAAAAATTTTTTTTAATTGAAAAAAAGAATATACGTGAAGAAATTATCCGACTGCAAGAGCATTTAAAAATAATTTAAATACGGACAAACTGTACAATAAAGTTGGAATTTTTCATGAAATGCAACATCTCATTGAAGAGAATTAAACTCGATACTCTTACGCTAAAGCGGTTTCTTCTGGTGTAAGATCAAATAACAGAAATCCCTGTCCAGAATTTAAAAAGTTTATCAGATTTATTCTTTCAATTTTTATATCTAATTCTTTTTATGAACGCGTATTCAGTGAGACCGGTGTCATGGTGTGTTGCAACAAAAAAATAATAATATTGTGAATTTTTTTACACATTCCTTGTCTTTGGTACTAGATATACTTACATATATAGATAAATGCTAATACACTATGTAAATAAACAACCATGACTTGGGTACAACATTCAGGCTCATCACACAGTTTGTCTCTTTGAATCTGGGACTAATTGGTATAAAAAGCAGGGTCTGCCACTGAATCAACCAGTTATCATAACATATCATTAGTGAAAACAGTTACAAATATTACAAAATTTAGATTTTTACATGTAAAATCTTGTATGATATGCTAAATCTACAAATAATAGAAGTTGCAACTGTCTCGAAAACAACGTAAATACAAATTTGAAAATTAACAAATATTTGTTACTTTCATTTGGAGAGTTGAATATGTACAAATCGCCCATCTATTCAAATCTCCCAGGTTGATTCTGTCGATAGTGGCAACCCTGTATGTCGATTTTTTATTTTATGGCCTGGTATCTAAAACCTTTAAGCCAAATCATCATTTTATTATATATATTTTGGTCATTTTAACAATAAAATGTCGATGTTTCACATTTTATTGCTTCTTGGGAGTTTTGACGTTAATAGAACATCCGAGATCCAGGCATGTCATAGCGTAAACATATACTGTACAATAGCTATAGATATCATCAAAAATAAACACATTTTTAAAGAAATATTTTATTTATTCTGCACATTTTGCAACAATAACTTAGCTCCCTCTGAAGATTGTTGCTTCAAGATAATGATGTGAGGTTTAATTTTCTTCTTCAATTCATTCGCTATTTCAGTTGAGTTACTCTCAAGTAACTTCAGAAGAAAGAAGCATCCACGATTTGTTGGCAACCATAGTTTTACCTGTGTATTGTAGCCACGATTAGATTAATATTATGGCGTCATGACGCTAGACAAAAACAGCAATTGGCTAGCCCATTAGTAGTAAATTGAAACCCAAATCAGGACAAATTATAAAAAAGTAGTTTTTTATTATTAATGAGATTCAGTTGATCACTTGGTTGTAAACCGTTAGAGTAGGTCATTTATCTAAGAGCTTTCGCACATTGGCGCGAGCTACAATTTTCAAATGGGTTCGGGTAAAAGCTGTCATAATAGTTGATAATTATAGTCGACGTCCTGATAACGTGTACATTGTAAAAATGCACTTTGCTGTAGACCTATTTTGTACATCTGTCCCATAGGATTGTTACGACTTTACGAAACAACGTTCACCACAAGCGCGCTAGCGTGCTATTGAACAATGACTTAAGGCTATTTTCAAAATCCGTTTTTCTCGAGTTCAATCAAGTTTATTTAATTTCAGATTTTTTAAATTCTTAAAATTATCGTCTTCGTAAAGAATATGAAAATTGGCTTCATCAGAAAGGGCCTACTTTTTGACGCAAAGAACATACAAAAACATAAGCTAGTGGCCTTCATCGATATTACAGAGGCTTCGGAATCCCACTATAAGACCTACTGATGCACCTTAATGCCTCGTCCTTTCGAGCACGTTTCGAGGAGAATTTTAGGCACTCTCCCACAGTATATCAGCCCCTTGACGTGACGATAAAAAGCAATTTTATGTAGAGCTTTCTAGAAGTAGTAATTGGTAACAACATATTCGTACAAAAAAATGGTGCACACGATTTTGACTGAGTTTCATCTTAACTAAGTAATTGGCGCTGAGGTAATGTCATCATAATGTCGCAACACTTATCAAAATGAGTAATCGACGCAAGTTGCCAAACATAATTAACCGGGTAGTACTTACAGTCTCATTTTTTAAATGTTTAGCGATAACTTCGCCCAATGTGTTCCCATCTTTATCTTTGTCGAGAATTGCGAGTTTCTTCAGGCACATGTGAACACCGGCCTCCTCCACGGCTAATATATCTTTGTTCTCTGTCGTTATGCGCCATTCCGGTTGGCATATTACTTTCGCAAATGCATCTAAGATCTCTTTTGTAGATTCTGTAAAATTAGATTATCAATTAATTCGCCCGAAACAAAGTGTTCTACTAACGATAGTGTTAGATGAAACAGCGAATTCTTGCGAATGTTGGTTTCATAAATTTAAGCTAGGTACATGATAATCATCATCATCAGCTCATGGTGGTCCACTGCTGAGCCTCCCTCGTAAAAAGGAGGGGTTTTCCATAATAACTAAGACTTAACAAGTGCTTTAGAGATCACAGTAGATGGAATAACAGCGTAATTGCTGCAGCCCATTATCCTGGCACATCCCTCAGCTGGTTCTCGCAGCATCCACGGGGAGAGATGGAGTGACGCTATCATTATGCCGGCGCCACACGGCTATATCATGATATAACTGTGTGGCGGGTTCATGTTCGTTATATATCATGCTTACTCTCAATATGAAGGGGACTGACTGAAAATTACTTTGGTTCACTTCAGTATATCACCTATATCTGGTTCTTGTATGAAAAGAAAATCAGTATAGCAAGTAGCAACTTGTTTTAGATCTTTCTAGTGGTTCAGTGAGCTAAGTGAACCGACACAGTCAAAGTTAAAATGAGAGACCACCAAACAATGGATATCATCAGATTCTGTTGACGTAAATGATACTCATTTCGTACATAATCATACATGGTATTGGTGGTGTAGTGGTGCAGGACACGGCTTGCGATCATAAGGTCGCAGGTTCGATCCCAATTCCGTATCACTAAGTTATTTCTAATTCATGGATGGTCTACATTGTAGACACCAATGTACCGGTGAAGGAAAATTTCGTGAGGAAATCTGCATGCCGTATGGGTGTGTGAAGCCTACCAACCTGTACTAGGCCAGCGTGATAAACTACCTGGTCAGGGGAGGTTCGTGCCCCTGTAGTGGGGATGAATATGGACAGGGGACGACAGATATGGTAAAGGAGGATCCTTCTTCTAGTCTACGAAAAGATGCCAATATACCCCTTGATTCATTCATTAATCGATTTCATTAGCGTTTTTGTGGAAACTGCTTTTTTATGGCACGTATTCATGGACAAATCTAGTTCATCTTTGAGAATTTTAAGAGCCCAATGAAAGTTATAGTTATGCTGCATGGTAAATATCAAATAAAAAATGTCTTACCAATGGATAACGCGGCAACAGCTAACAGCATATTAGTCTTACTGCTAAGCCAAAATTCCGGATCCGTCTGCAAGTCTTTCATTAGAGCAGGCAGTATGCCTTCCCTTAACTCTGCTACTCGTAATTCTGGGTCTTTCTTTGAAGTGCTGCTCTTGGAGCCCTCTTCAAGGAACTTAATGAAGCTGGGGTGGAAAGCGCCTGAGTCTCTGGGCTTCACTAGCCAATGTAATGTCTGTTAGAGGAGTTAAATATTAATATTATTAATTGAAAAAAAAAATTATATAAACAAACAAATCTCGTCTCAAAAGGTCAAATATATAGAGAATTGCACCCTTAATCAAATCGAAAATATCAATAAAGCGATAAGTTTGTGAGAATCGTAGCTTGTACTGGTCTGAACTACATTGGTGATTCAGTGGCGTTAGACAGAACTCACTATCAAATAGGTCGTGGGTTCAACACGGTCCTGTACTACTGATTTTTTTAAAACTCAAGTACGATTTACATTGTAGACACTAGCGAGATGATTACGACCCACGATGGCATGATGTCGAAATGTGGCAGGAGTGGCAGTATCAGAGAAGGGAAGATCTTCCGAACAGACGTGTGATATGTCTGGCGGGGCGTGCAACCGCCCCGACGGGTGTCGGGACGTTGTATATACGCTAAGTCGCTATTAAACTTCATGCGCGTGATTCAGACTTCCATATTAT
>WUAW01007185.1:16004-29941 GCA_017165845.1 Thaumetopoea pityocampa | reverse complement strand
TCTCTCTCTCTCTCTCTCTCTCTCTCTTCATTTTAAAAAGCTGTCTCAGAAAAGTTTGGATAGCGTAATCTTTTATAATTATGGCACCAAGGAATCTGGTCTAATGCGATAAATATTATCAGCGAGGGCGTTTTATCAATCATAATATTGGAATGTCTTATAATACAGTGTACATAAAGGAATTAAGACAGGCGAAGTCTTTGGGCTTAGCTATATAGCTACCTACGAAAAGTCGGTCTTCCATAATAAAGTACGCTCAGATTTAATACATATGTTCATAAGAGTTAGATCGTATAGGAATGCATTCGGAATTTATTTGATACGATACGAATTCACAAGCGTTTACGTAGTATTTTTATTTTCAGATCAGTCCATATATGCACAGAGTATTAACAGGAAAAGTGGTTCAAACCTACGTGCGGGGACGACTTGTCTACTCAGACGGCGAGCTAATTGGAGGACCTATCGGCGATTTATTATTGAATAAAGATAATTTATAATGCATAAGTAATAAGATTGTACGATAGCGATATCCTTAGATGGGTGCTTAGGGAAAGTTGAAGTGTGTGGAAGTTTGACACAATACCTTAACTATTTAGGCAAAAAAAGCAAATTAAAAAAGTTGTTTCTAAATAGAGTATTTTTTTTTAAATTGTACATATTTTTAAGACTTATTTGCATTGTACTGTATTATCAGGATTATGTTTAAAGCTGTCTCTCACGATGAATTTATTGCTGGCCATTTACACTGGACTATAGATACATAAGTAAATCCTCGGGTGCGAGTCCGTGCGACGTCACAGGGCACATATTAATGAGTGTAGTATTAAGGGTATCAGAAGAATTTCTAATATTCTTATTGTGGCCGATCTCTGGAAACGTCAGACCCACCTACACGCCCCTATAATGCTATAAGGTCAGAACTTACTTTAGTATGAATTGAGCAAGTAATATCATAACAATGTTTCCGAAGATCTGTTTACAAAGATTTAAAACGCAAAAAGATCATCCAAATTAGACGGCTATTATATAATGTAGTAAGTAGCATGGGCAATGTAATTGTTGCGATTTCTGACTACTTGATTAGTATTACCTGCCTACCTGCCTGTAGTATAGGGTCAATATAACCGCCTGTTACGCGAGAGACCGGGGTTCGATTACCCGCCGGAGAGCCAGGGAAAAAGGCGTGAGTGTATGTATGTATTGATTAGTATTACCTATATGAATAATTCCTTTTTTCTATAAAAAAAAAACAATTTAGCAAAGATGAGCCTGACCACACTACACAGTACCGAAGGTACAGATACGACTTATCATGGGATCCTTAGCTCCTCAGCTACCGAAAACGACTCGATGGTTAGGGAAGGTCAATCATTTATCAGGCTCCTCTGACCGGTTTTTTAACTGCAACCGTCTGTAGCGCACGTGCTTTCTAACCCACAGACTTCCAAATCTTTCCTCCTATGTAGGATATAAAACAGTTTTGAGTTCGTTCATACATTCATCACACACACACACACACATGTACGCACACTGTAATGAATCTATTAGGTTTAACCATACATATTCGTAATAGTTCGGTGGATGCAGGCGGCTCATAGCCGCTCAATGTAGCGATCATTAGACGAGTCCTAAGTTCACCAGTGAACAACTGTGGGCTGATATGATTCGTAATGGATCGGTTCACGGGCTGCACTACGCTTTTTACGTAAAGTAATTTTATTTAAACAATGGCAGGCTCATTACGATTTAGATTTGATAAAAAAATGGGTGAAAAAGTTTGAAGACAATAAAATAATCAATAATAATATATATTAATAAATAATATGATGATCGATCGCTAGATCTCGTTGGATGCACGTGGCTATAAACCGGTCGTGCTGGAATTCAATTGGAGAGGCCTATGTTCAGAAGTGAACAGCTATGGACTAAAATGATGATGATGAATATAATGATCAATAGTTTGAATAATATACAATTACTGTTATTTTTGGAGTTGATGCCAGCCTAAATATGTTAAGACGATTGTAAACAAGAAGAAATCACAATCGAATACAATTAGAGATGTATTACCTATGTTATTTTGTTATGTGTAAGTTTGTTAATTTGGGCTGGCATCGATTCCAAAAATAATAGTAATTGTATATTATTGTCCTAATAAATTGATTATGATATTCATGTAAATTGAAGTAAATGAATAACGTAATTATTTTTAATTGTTTAGTGCATTTTTAGAGTAGTGCTTTTTTGATGTTGATTTTGGTTTTTGTTAAAGAAAATATTTCTTGCTTATCAGTGAATATTGCGTTCTGTATGTAACTTGTTTATCAAATACGAATATTGGTAACTGCGCTAAGGAAGTGCCGTTTAAATAAGACGGGCGTAAATAAGGAAAAACGCCTATCTTAAACTAGGAAATCCACATCGAAGGCAATTTCAAAAGAGACTAGTGAAATGCATGAAAAGAGCCCACCCTCTTAGATAAATTTGCGATCATCTTTCCAATGAAACGCAAAATTAACGCTCCATCTTCTCAGCTTTGTCCACAAGCATCTACCTAACGAAACAGAAGATCAATGTGCTCACCGTCTCAACTTGATTCACGAGCATTTATCCAATGACACGGAGGAGCAACGCGCCTACCGTCTGAGCCACAGTGCATCTCATGACGATTCCATTAAACGTAAACACGGCTAGGTTAGATTATTTTATGACGAAGTTCCGGCGTCTACCTTGTACATTCGTGCTCTTTGTCGTTAAGGAGTTCGGTAAGAAGTACCTACGTAGTCTTGAATTGTCATAAAGCTACCAATGTTCCAATATCTCAATCATTAAACATTTTTCTATTCGATTTTCAGGAGTTTCACGGCATATCTTCGGAATCCAATTTCAAATGCCCATAAAAATAAAAAGAATTTTTAAAATTGGTTTATAAATGACGAAGTTATGAGGTAACAAACATAAAAAATATAACCGAATCGAGAACCTCTTCCTTTTTTTGAAGTCGGTTAAATATGAAGAAACACAGAAGTGAATAGAATTTTTTACATATCATGTTTTTTATGGTAAGTACTCATTTTTAATCTGTATTCGTAATTTATTCTTTTATCTATGCTATCTATGTTTTGAAAGATTTGGCGAAAACCCGAGAAACATTTTGCTTTTATATTGATTTATTGTAATGTTTGATAAGTAAACGGTTTGTTTTTGTGTNGTATCATGTTTTTTATGGTAAGTACTCATTTTTAATCTGTATTCGTAATTTATTCTTTTATCTATGCTATCTATGTTTTGAAAGATTTGGCGACAACCCGAGAAACATTTTGCTTTTATATTGATTTATTGTAATGTTTGATAAGTAAACGGTTTGTTTTTGTGTATCAATTGTCAATAATCGTGAACAATATTGAAACATTGGAATAAAACTGTGACTAGCTTTGCAAGTGACAGTATTTTTTAAGGTAAAAGCACAAGCTTTTACCTTAAAAATACCCACAAGGGTACTTCGCCTAGTCATCGTAGTAATAATCGGATTAACAAAACTCCCATAATTATAAATCCACGTCAGATAAGGCTGTATGGACTCTGGTCCCATTGCCTTCCCTTTAAAAGGGACAAATTTGAAAAAAAAAATGCTAATAACCGTCGTTTTTCTTTTAATTTTTTATTTCGATTCTCTATATCAGTAGAAAGGATTAAACAAATGAAAGATCAATTAACTTATTTCTTAAAAGTTCTTGAAAGTAATATAATTAAATATTAAATATATTTTTCTTAGGCAAGTGAAAACTTACTATGCGATGTCATAATGACAGCGATCAATCGGCATAACCTCTAAATTTAAAGAATACAAAACCTTTTCAAAAGTTTATCAAGATTTCTGTGATGTTTTGTAGATGTCGACTGCTATAAACAATAGCATTGAAGGAATTCGACCAACGGACGGCACAAAAATGCAATTGGAATCTTTAGAATTGGCTGGTTGTACACTGGACCGATACATATGCGCTGATAATTCGCGCCCTTCGTTTATAGAGGTGTGTTTACATTTTATAAATAGTTATTTTGTTAATATCTTAATAATATGAGTGGCAGGTTTCAGAATTCTGAATGTTACTATCCCTGGTTATATACATACATTTATACATTTTACACATTTTAGCGGCACAATTTATTGCTTAAAATTGACTATGTATATTATGATCCAATAAAAATACTTCCATAATCACAGTAATTAATATAAACTAGAAATAAACATCTTAAATGATAACTGCAACTACAATGTGTTTCAGTAAACTTCCTGTTGAAACAGAACTCACCTACTTCCTCTATGGGTAGCCCAACATTCCACTGAAAATTTTTATGGTCATCGGACAGTGAATACAGTTTCTATTTATTACATTAAAATCTTATTAGTTTAAAAAATGCACTTTTAATATTATAATTTAAATTACAGATCACTGGTATAGCCACTCAAAGGAGTCCAACATGCAGTGGGCTAAATGCAGGAGATTACAGAAATCTAGCTGCTCTATTAAATCACCCAAACTTGTCGCAGCTGAAAATTTTAAATAAAGTCCCACTGCCACCAGAAATTATGGAACATTTTGCCCGTATCCTTTACGTAATTACCATACATTGAATCAAACAATAAAGACATCTATGATAACATAGTTCAATAAAATATTAATATTCTGCACCTATATATAATATAAGAGACTATTCATTTATTGAAGATTGTTTCTGGCATTATATTTTTTTATAAAAGTTGTCATATTTTATATTCAGATCATAAAAAAATGCAGTACAGCAATTAAATGTCTACTGAAATCAAAATCAACATTATAATTTACTTAATATTCATCTCAGATATGCAGTGTCATTGCTTGATGGGAGTTTTTCCAGAAATCAGTAGAGTATGGCTAGCAATTGATAGCAACATATATGTGTGGGCATTTGAGCATGGAAGTGATGTGGCCTACTTTGATGGCTTAGCTGAGACTATAGTTAGTGTAGGCTTAGTGAAACCGAAACCTGGAGTATTCCAAAGCTTTGTTAAGCATTTGCTAGTGTTGACTACAACAGTTGAAATTGTGGTACTAGGTAAGTAATGTATTTCTGGTTATGTTTATTTTTGAAGTTATATGTCTTTAGGTGAATTAGAACAAAATTATATGAGCGTATTCTGATGATGCACATGCACTATCCAACAAAAAATCACATAATTAAGTTAGATGTGAAGTTAGCCACCAATGCAGATATGTGAATCAGTCAACTATCAGTTTTATCAATGTATATACACATATGTATTATTTGTTAGTAGACAATAATTATACATTCGAAGTTATACTTCTGTAGTGTAAAAATATTGCATATATATTTTTACAGTACGGAAGTATAAGTTTGAATGTGGATTCATAAGTACAGACAGTGTTTTTATTTTTAGTTTAAAACTTCATTTATATTTATGTATTGGCAAACTTAACGCCTAAGCCTTAGGCATTAAGTTGTTCTCTATCAGTAAATTTTGGTTGATCCAGAGATAACTTATAAGTTTGAAACTTGGCACTCTAGAATAGTAGATAATGCTGCAACCTTTTTATGTTATGTATTCTTCAGCTGGTCCCTATGTCACCCACGTAATGGGAAAGAGTGGTCTTATGAGTACTTAGGCCACACGACAAGCACTATATAAAAATTAGAGGCACTCTCCATCCATTACATTCATGATCAATTTATTATGAGGTTATGTATGAATACCAAGTCACTTGTGATTTATCGTTTAGAAATGTCATTCCAATACATTTTTCTCATTTCTATTAGCGTTAACGATTGTAGAAAGTCAACTTGGCTAGGGGGCTGATTTGTTTTCGGCGGCGCTACTCCCATACGATAAACACAAAAGTTTGTGTTTCTTGAATTTTACGCTCATACGGCAATTTTTTGTAAATCTTTAGTTATTTCGGGAGCTTCTATATACCGCGATAACCGACACTAGTAGCTGGTATAATATATGTAAATATACGTTACAATAATAATATTAATTTATTTTGTACACGCACGCTGTGTGTTTGGCCACACTGTCGGTGCGATCCTTTCCATACACGGGGTGTGTACTGGCCGTACGCTCGTAGTGCGATTTCTCATACGCGAGGCATGTGCGGCCACACTGCCGTTTGTATGTGGCAAACACGTGCTATGTGTGGCGAACCATAACCATGAATAATATAGAAACTTAGTGCCATAGTTGTTAAGTTTGATTCACTTTTGTTCACTGAGTGAGTAAATTGATTTTTGCTTACTGGTTTTAAATATAGGCTAGCTAGTGAATAAAGGCTATGCTATATGTAGTAATTATGTTGTAATATAATTTTCTTTTATATTATAGGAGTAACATTTTCATCAAGTAAAAATAATGGATCAGAACTTCAAGAGATGCATTTAGTCCCGGAGCCAGTGTTCGTTCTGCCAACTGATGGTGTATCAATGATGTGCGTTAAATCAACTGCAAAGGGTAGAATCTTCATGGGCGGCAAGGACGGTTGTCTTTATGAAATAACATATCAGGTTTGTGTTGAAATATTAATGATTAGCTGTTGCGCTGGCTGCTGAATTTTTAAAAGAAAATTTACATATGCGAATACTGCAATAATACAGCACAGTTCCTCCAGAAACACAGTCATCTATACTATTATAACCTATTTTAATAGCCGCCGTTAAGGTACAAGAGGTCAAGTAAAAGTGGTTGAATGGCTTTTTATATAAATCTTTGATTGTCGAGATTTCCCATGTAGCGAAAAACCGACATTCACGCGGGAAAAAGCTAGTGTATAATAATAATAATAATCATAAAAAATGTATTACGATTGCGTTAAGTCCCAGTACTCATATCATTGTAAGGGTTATCAAAAGATTAAATGATTGATGTATTGCACACCACACTTAGTGCGATCACTGGTATCGATGAGGTACCTGCTCAGCTTGCATTCAATTTAACAACAAAATGAAAACAATTTACGGTACAATATTTACATATAGTCACGACTTTATCCATGGCTTTCCGGCAGGATCGAACCCCGGTCTCCCGCGTGACAGGCGGGGATACTGACCCTTATATTACCAAAGAATTGCGGTAGGCAGAGACCATTATTTACTTGCTATAATGGTTTGATGCAGCAAAGTGGCTATGCTAGCCCACTTTTTGCCTTCTCGTGAAATGAGACGTCGAGTGGCGACCGATGACGCCGTCATTTTTATGAGGTTTAAAAATATGTTAAAGTTGCTTATTGCGTTCCCCCTGGCTTAGAGGCAAGAAAAGAGGGTGAGCTAGGAAAGCTGTATTGAGCAAGGAATATGGAATTTGGGAGAAGGCCTATAGGTTATAGGATACTACTATCTCGGAAGGAGTAAGAATAGACAGTAGTAGCTCGGGGGGCGGGAATCGCTTACCCGTATACTTAAGTTTATTTGTCGGACAGGCTAAAAGACTAAGTACACCCTGACGTATAAAATTTAGCGTTTTTTGGGCTTAGCATATGAGTCTCCATATCGAAGTACGTAGCAAAATATCTCTAAACTACAACCAATCTATTCTATATCTGTCTGTTGTTTCTAGACATCAGCCAATATTGGTGCTGATTCTGTTGTAACAGAACTTGACTAAATTTAGTCCCTCCCTATCTTTTTCTAATGTCAATCGCCAAAACGACATAGCTAACATTTATAGCGACTAGTAATGTTGCGTTTTTGCGTATCTTTAGTCCACATGTTTCGAAATTGCGTCTAAATCTTTTAATTTTGACGTGTCTAAACGAAACTAACAGCACCAAAATTGTAGCTATCTCGTTTTGGCGTTTGGCATTAGAAAAGAATAGGGACTAAATTTAGTTAAGTTCTGATACATCAGCACCATTGTGTGAATGCTTTTAAGTTTCTATAAATTCTATTAAAATAGAAAAATATGCATTAATTTTATTGTAACTAAAATTTGTATCTGTCTTTGTTATTCTAATAGATTTTCAACCAAAGTATATTCTGTAGACCGATATTATTTCAGGCTCAGTTGTTATGGTTCGGGAAACATTGCAAGAAGATCAATCACTCTACAAGTACTCTTTCGTATTTGGTGCCCTCGTTCCTCAGTGCCGCCCTCTATGATGAGGACCCCATTGTCAAGATTGAGGTGGATAATTCGAGGCATATTCTGTATACGCTGACCGAGAAAGGTTGCATAGAGGTGTTTGATTTGGGAAAAGACGGAGAAGGTCTTAGCAAGGTGGTAAGATTGACGCAAGGAAAAATTGTGACAGCGGCGTCCGAAATAGTGTTGTAAGTATATTTACTATAAATAATATTTTTTTTAAATGTAATTTTATAATTATAGGAATTTTTTTAACAGATTTAAATTATTAATACCTCAAAACCTTAATATAACAAAACATCCCGCGCAAGCGCGTGACTGGCTACTAAGGCACACAATGATAGTGCGTGATCGGCAGCGAAAGTGTTGAGGCGATGACGCTAGTTCCCAGACAGTCTCTCTATACACAGCTGCACCTCCAATTACAGTAACACTACCCTGATTTAGGTCAGATTGATGCTAGGATTATTTATCGCCCTAAGCATGTTTAGTAAGTATGTGAATAGTATTAATGTAGAGTAATTAATATCACAGAACATTGGAAGCTAATAACTTCAAGCCGGTCGTCGCCATATCTGCAGTGGAGGAGTCAGAATGTGATGTCCTGAACCTCGTCGCTGTGACCCAGACTGGGGCGCGTTTATATTTTACAACCGGTAGTGGAGAGTAAGTTTATTTTAAACAATATTAGTGACTAGCTTTGGCCCGCGGCTCGGCCCACATGAATTTCGATTTTCCCCTACATGGGCAATCCCGAAACAAACATAGATTTATATAAAAAGTCATAGATCCATTTTTACTTGAGCTCTCGTACCTTAATGGCGGCTATGAAAACAGGAATCAAGCTTCAATCAAGTTCTTTAATTCTATTAGACCGATTTTAAAGTCGTAATAGTACCTTTAAGACTGTAACAGTTTAATCAAAATCTNATGGGCAATCCCGAAACAAACATAGATTTATATAAAAAGTCATAGATCCATTTTTACTTGAGCTCTCGTACCTTAATGGCGGCTACGAAAACAGGGATCAAGCTTCAATCAAGTACTTTAATTCTATTAGACCGATTTTAAAGTCGTAATAGTACCTTTAAGACTGTAACAGTTTAATCAAAATCTACTCGCTGGTTTTTGCGTGAAGCCCGAACAAACAAACAATCAAGCATCGATAGATGTAGTTTGTTTTTAAATATTTCTGATTTTTGAAAATTTGACATTAACAATTTTATAATAGTATAGTTACTCGGAATTACCCTGCGAGATAAGATCCACAGCGAGATAATCCGTAGGAGAACTAAAGTCACCGACATAGCTCAAAATATTGCAAAGCTGAAGTGTCAGTGGGCGAGGGACATAGCTCGCAGAACAGATAGACGTTGGGGTCAAAAAGTGCCGACCCCGAACCGGCAAGTGTGATGCGGGTAGACCCTCGACTATGTGGACAGATGACTTTGTGAAGTTCGCGGGCAATCGATGGATGGAGGCGGCTCATTGCAGCTCAGTGTGGTGAACATTAGAGGAGGCCTATCTCCAGCGGTGGACGTCTGTGGGCTGATATGGTGATTATGATGATGACTTATAACGGAATGAATGTAACTATGTTTGTTGCAGCAGCAGTCAAGGGGCGCAGCGACCGCAGTACCTCACGCTGTTGCACGTGCGGCTGCCTCCCGGGTTCACGCCTAACTCTTCGGTGTTGAAACCAAAACAGGTGCACAGCGCCGTCTACGAGAATGGTATATTTCGTTGCCTAAATTCTATTTATTATTATTTATTTAATTAATTATGATACAAGCCAATGTGCAATACATAGCCCCACAAAACCGAACATTCGGTTTGACCGCGGGATCAGTTGAGTCTCAGCATTAATTAAGAGGTGTACACTACTTTACAAGCAGCAAAAATTAGCTGATACTTAGATATTTTTTTAAATGTGTTTTTAAATCATAGTTTTTCGCGTTTATATGTATCTATTCTCCGCTGGCAAATTATTTTATAAATAAGGTAAACGTTTATCGAGGGGTTGTCCCTATAATAGTTGGTTACTCAAGGGACATTAAATTTGCCAGCGGATATTGATCGCGAGTTATATTCGTTAGCGACACAGCCCATGGCATGCTCACGACTATCAAGATTATTTATCAACAATAGTAAATTACGTTTTAGTCGAATTGGAATAATGTTACAAATTTTAAATAGTTTCTTATAGACTTCTTTGTAGCTATTTTTTATCTTTTTATTGACTAGTAACTTTAGAAATATGTGTTGAAGTGCTTCAGCTTATCAACGTTTGTTTTTATCAATATTTTCTTAATTTATCAATATTTTTTTCTGTACCAGTTGACCTTGATCTATCTTACACTATCCCTGCATCCCTAAGGTAGTGTACAATAGTCTCAAAAATTCTTCTTTGTGGCAATAAATATAACTCAATACCTGGTTAGCGAGCCGATTGTATTATAAAAAAAAATTACTTCATAAATACTGAAAATAAACTTAAAAGCGCGATCTAGAAATTGTGCCTAACATAGTGGGCACGGTGACATCTATCGTCATTAGAAAAAAACTAATAAATAAATCAATTGATCTTGGACATGCGGACTCGTGCATAATGCCTCAGGTATTAAGTCCTATCATATGTACACTGTACATGTAAATGTATTAAGTTTAATAACTAATTTTAATTGCGACACGGAATTATAGACCATACTAGCTTTTGCCCACGTATGTCGCAGTATTTGAGTCGGAATAAGTAGCCTTTAAGACTGTAAGAGTGTAATCAAAATCTACCCTCTAGTTTTTGCATGAAGCCCGAACAAACAAACAAACATCAACGGATTTGGTTTCAAAAGCCCTTAATTAGTCGACCCGAGTGGTTTGCTTTTAAATATCTTTGATTTTTGAAAATTTGACATTTAACAATTTTATAATAGTGTAGATAACCTATGTTTTATAGTTGTAGTACATTGCCCAGTGAACAATTAATTTCTTGGAATCTAGAAGTCCAGTCAGAAGATGGATCAGACAGTAAAAGCCGAATTCAATACGCTCAGCAATTTAAATTGTATGATTGCTATCAGGGTCGTTGGTGATGGTGTGCTCCGCGGGTGGCGGCGAGGCGGAGACCCTGTGGTGCCTGTCGCGCGTGCTGGCCTCGGCCTCCGGCTTCAGCGAGGTGCACACGCTGCTGGCGCTAGACGGACCCGCCTGGGCGCTCACCGCGCTGCCACACCAGCACTCCAAGCATCTTTCACCGGAATTACTATCTAAGAAAGGTAGCATTACTTCGGGTTAATAATCTCCAAATGCTTTTATTCCGCCCTTGCTCCGCCCGCGTGGATGCCGGTTTTCAGCTACATTGAATATCCCGAAACAATCACAGATTTATATAAGAAGCCATAGAACCACTATTACCTGACCTCTCATACCTTAACAGTGGCTATTAAAACAGGGCTCAAGCTGTATCTTCAATTCTACTGGACTGATTTTGATGAAACATACCGCATTATTTAACTCGGAATAATACCTTAGTTCACCAAAACCTACCCGCTGGTTTTTTGCTTGACGCTGAAACAAACATTTGGTTTTGGTTTCAAAGGCTCTTAATTAGTCAATCTGAGTATTTTTTTATATCTTTGATCTACAGAATTCGACATTTAACAATTTTATAATAGCATATAGACTAGTAACCTACCCTGGTTTTACACAGGTAACATTAAGTAAAATCTATGGCTGGACGACTAGCCATAAACTACGCTAGCTATTGCATGATGTCTAAGATTGCGTATAAATACCTGTACGGGTGACGGAATCGTATAATACGAACGGTCAGACGTGTGAAGCAGTAAATACTTTTGACTCTGCTAAGCGCGAACCACACAGAAATGGCGTCGGCCACTGACGTGGCGCGGCCGTTTGCTATCCCTTTCTTATTTCGTAGAAAATATATGGAAGGGTTGTGAAATGGCATGCTATGATACGGGCGAACGTATGGCTCGCCTTTCAGCTCGGAACCGGCTTAAAGTATACCGGTTAATAAAGGTTTTTACCGATTTCGTATATCGTTTGAACGAAGTCGATAGCCATTTCGTTCTGTAACCGAAATAAAACGTTTAAAGTCAAATGCGACAGATAGCGGAATAGCACATTCTTACCCTCAATACCTGTCAATGTTATATCAAAGAAATTTCAAGAATATACCAGTTAATAGCGGTTAATGAACGCTAACCTTAAAAAGAACTTTATTTGCAGAATAACGTTTAATATACCGGTTTGAAAGAACCAAACCGAAACGATTATGTTCCTATATACTTATAGCCAAACCGGTTTGAAAATTTAACCGGTTTCAAAGCCCTGCCAGACACTATTGCTGTGTGAGTCGCGCCTTAATATGATGCTGAACTTGTGGTAGATAAGTGATTAAGATGTTTGAGCGTCACGGTCACGTGGAATGTGACAGAGGCGTGGAGCGTGTCGCGCTGGGCGGTGGTGACGGCCGCCGGCGCGTGCGTACTGCAGGCCGGCGCCGCGCCGGACCTGCTGCGCGCGCTGCTGCGGGACTGCCGCGGGCCCGACGCGCACGCCGTCAGGGACTTGTTCCAGGTCACTTGTTTTGACACTCTTGCTTTCATTCATTCAATCCCGGTCTGTATTCGTCCTCACTACAGGGGCGTTAACCTCTCCTGATCGGGAGAGGAATTAGGCCATATTCTACTACGCTGGCCTAGTGTGGATTGGTAGACTTCACACACTCATGCTGGCATGCAATTTTCCTCACGAATTTTCCTTCTCCATTAAGTACATTGGTGTCTACAATGTAGACTGTACATACATCAGAAATAACTCAGTGGTACGAGACCGGGATCGAACCCACGAGCTTTCGATCGTCCACCGATGTACTATTATTTGCTTTATCTTGTCTTAATTGGTAGTAGCTCAGATCCGGTCTCAGTAAATGTTATGTAGTATTTTGTAAGAGTTATGTATTTAATCTGCCATATGTAAATCTCTGAATGTTTTCAGGAAAAGAGTTANGTTAAGTACATTGGTGTCTACAATGTAGACTGTACATACATTAGAAATAACTCAGTGGTACGAGACCGGGATCGAACCCACGAGCTTTCGATCGTCCACCGATGTACTATTATTTGCTTTATCTTGTCTTAATTGGTAGTAGCTCAGATCCGGTCTCAGTAAATGTTATATAGTATTTTGTAAGAGTTATGTATTTAATCTGCCATATGTAAATCTCTGAATGTTTTCAGGAAAAGAGTTAAGGAGCACTTACTATCAAAATGATATATGTGTGTATTATATGATTTTAGTGTGTATCGGTATTTGTATATATGTATGTTTGTGTATGCTTCTGTACCTAGGACACTGGATTCTATCCTCCTTCTAATCTCATTTTCCATTTTTACTATCGAATATAATATCGTTTTTTTTTATTTATAATATCGAATCTTTTTTGAATATTTATCGAATATTTTTTGCGACCTCCAACGACTTTTGTCAGAGAAAAAAAAATTGAATTGAAATTTTCGTCGCAAAAAAATGGTCTGCCTCAAGGTAGTATCCTAGCACCACTACTTTTTAATATCTATACCAACAACCAACCGTCCAGCCCAAATACCTCCCGCTTTGTATACACTGATGGTTTAGCTCTCATTTCCCAAGCGACCAGTTTTGAAGAGGTTGAGACTAATCTTACATTAGCGCTCAACAACCATAGCTGCTATTGTACAGAGATAACTCCTTCAAGCCCAATCCATCCAAAACTGAGTCACGCGTATTCCATCTT